>CAXKVX010002454.1:0-22256 GCA_964058865.1 Eleocharis quinqueflora
GAATTATATCACGTGTATTAAATTATATTTTAAATTGAGTAAGATTATTCATATAGATGACAATGACCATTATCATATAATAACACTGTTTATGATTAATAATAAATACAATATTAATAACTCGTTATTTGGTAGTTGCATGTTATAAGGAGTTTAATTAAGCATTATGTTTAATCCTATATAAGTATAGTTCATTAATTAAGTATTCAATTTCATATATTAAAAATTATGTTTAGTCTGACCAAGTTGTGTTAATCTTTATGAAGGTACTTTAACGTCAATTATGTCTTAGTATTTTATTGACGCGACATTACCTAGAGGAATTTGCAAAGTTTACACGAATATAGATGCATATTCTTTCTTTAGCTTAAATATTCGTCAAGTCTGTTTAATGAAAATCGTTTTGTCATATTCAGTTACTAGTTTCTATTTCAAGTATAAGATCTTATGTATTTATATTTACATTATTTATTTTTATGAAATTAGTTGAGATTCTAGTTGATTAAGGTAGGATTTAATAAATAATCATACAAATACATGATAATAGACAATAATTATTGTAGTAATGTATAATTATATTTAATTCGGTTTGAATATTATCCTCCTTAGTCCTAATGGTTACTTTTCTATGTAACAACAAATGTGTATATATATATATATATATATATGTATATATATATTTATATATTTATTTGTATATTTACTTCACTAAAAATCTATTTGACTATTAAAATGCTTATTTAACCTATTTCTATTGTTACCAAATTGATCCCATAGTTTTCGGCATTTTATTACGATCGTTTTCATGTAATTTCCATTTAAATAGGTTCTTTTTCCAACTTTTGCAATGTTGTCGCAAAACAGTCCCTGCTCAGGGACTGTTTTCGAAACAGTTTTAATTTTTATTTACAAATTAGTCCCTGGCGAGGACCCAGTTTTAAGAACACTTAGTTTTAATTCGTAAACATGCCCTTAAAGGACCCAGTTTTCAGAAAAGTCCACAAAAACGCCCCCAGAAAATTTACAGAAAGCAGTTTCTTTATAAAAATGCCCCTGAATGCTGTCAGAGGCGTATTTTTGCTGTTTAACCCTGAATTTTTGCTGACAGACAGCCAGATTCGTACCAGAATTGAAATTTCGCTGGTACGAACTGGTACCTCTGTATTTTTGCCCTCTTACATTAATCTAAAGCATCAAGTTCAGAGATTAAGGAGAATACGTACCTAACAACGGACCATCCAGCGGTGTCGGATCAGAGGGGAAGAGTTCGGGTCAGTGGGGGACGAACTCGGAAACGGTTGTGTGTCGTACGGGAACTGCCCAGGACAGCGACGGCAGCAGGGGTGTTGCTCTTCGGGTCGGGCTAGCGGTGGCTGGTGGCGAAGCCCTTCGGGTCGGGCTCGACACAACAAGGAAGAGAGGGATCGACAAGGAAGAAAAGGAACACCGAGATTTTGGTGCGGGGCAGCACAAGGAGAACGTGTGGGGTCCTCGACGGTTAGTCGGCACTCGTTCGGGTCGTATGAGGAGGGGAAGGACAGTGGGGGTGTTGTGAGGTCGAGGTACAATGCGGGACACCCGGGTTGGCGCCGGGATCGCGTAAGCGGAGCGATGGCACCGGCATCGGCGATCTTGCCGAGGCAGGGATGATGGCGGAGGCACAAGGGGGACTCGATTCCCCCATTTCTGTTTTTCCCCTTTTTTTCTGTGTCTAACGAAAGAGAGAGGAAGAAAGCCACAGGGGCTCACGGGAGGGAGAGAGAAGGAGAAAGGAAAAGAAAGGAAAAAGAAAGAAGTGGGTGTGGTCCCGCGATTTTCTGTGGCAATTCGTATGTGTCTTTTTCTGTGGCTTACAATTCCTAGTCCGAACGGGTCGGCTACCCGTCCCACGGAGGGTAGGAGCCACAACACCTTTTTAGAGAAACTAAGTGGGAGTTTTGAGCTTCTACGACACTAATGATGTAGCCAATCGTGTGGTAACTGCTTTAAAGGCAAATTGCATCCATCATTGACTTGTTACATAGGGGTTGCTTGATCTAAGATAATGGTAAGGAGTTCTAAGGCTTATTGTGATGGGATTTGAGTGGCAATTCGTGTTGCAAGTTATGATTTTGTTAAATGAGTTTTCTCAATTTTTTTATTCTCTTTATAATGTGTTGTAAGTAAATTAGATTAGTTGATATTTGTGTGTAAAGATTGTAGTTAATTTCGTTAAGTGATTTAAATTTTGAAATGGGTTAATTTTAGTGGTTTTAAATTCTGAAAATTATATAATTGAATTAGTAAATTTAAATTTTTATTAAATGGTAATTTCATGATTAATAAGATAATTATTTATTAATATATTCGTCAAAAATTGGTGGGTTTTACATTTATAATCCCGATAAATACAATCGAATTCGTTACAAAAACTTACCTAAATACAAACCAACTCATCAATTTAAATATTAATATTTTATTATTAAACAATTCAGAGGACGCAAATTCGAATTCATATAAACCAAACTCCGGATGCTGTGATTTCGGAGTTACTCCGGAGTCTGTGATTTCGGAATGGCTACTTTGGTGATTTTGGTCCGAATTTTGTCAGTTTGGTGTTTTTTTATTTTATTTTGGTTAATAAAAAAAATTTCGGAGTTAGGTTTCTTTAATAGATACTTATCTCATATTATTATTTTATTTTATGACATGATAATCTATGTTAAGTTTAATAAGATTTAATTGGCATGAAATGACAATTAAATCATAATGTCAATTTAAATTTGTCATTATGTAGTAATTATTGAATGAATTTTAACCCACCCGACAAAATAGTAAAAATAATCTAAAAAATGGAAACTTTTATCCCTATGTAAATTTAGTATGGACAATATTTTCAATGTTCGAATCGGCTGTTTCATTTATTTGAGATATGAGTCGCAAGTACAAGCTTCAACGTGCTTGCGTAACCACTATAGTCTCACTCTACTACTATTATTATTATTATTACTAGACATACTCTCGCGCTCTGCGCGAAAAAGTTAAATTTTAAACTTTCGTATTATAAAAATAAAATTATAATAAATCGTTTAAATAATAAAAAATAAATAAAAGGCAGCGGCAAAAAAAAAATGCTACAGTGACGATGTATCAACTATGTTTAACCTTTATATATGTAAAATTATAATAAATCGTTTATAACTACTATAACATTCAACTTTTATATATGTAAGATTATTATTATTATTATTATTATTATTATTATTATTATTATTATTATTATTATTATTATTATTATTATTATTATTATTATTATTATTATTATTAATATTATTATTATTGTTCCACCAATGGAGAGTTCTTCTTATTAGCTCAAACAACGCAAACTGCTTTGTAAGAGAGAAATATTCACCATTCAACCTTTTTTATTTATAACTATTTTTTTTTTTGCTTTTTAACTGTAAAATTAATTTTAGGAGTATGCTTGTGTACTCTAGCTACAAATAAAAATATTGAATCAAAACTGTTGATTCAGAATAACAATTAATTTTTTAATCAATTAAATTATCATGTAAAACCAAAGGAGTGAAACCCATAATTTTATATTTGTTAATGACAAAACATAATAACCAATTATTAAATTGAGTAAATTTATATACAAACTTATACAAATTTATAGATAAATTAAACTCCGCATGACCTAGCACGGTCGGTTGATCAAGTATTAGAGAGTAAGAAATGTTTGAAGAAATTAATTATATAAAAAATAAGACGATTATACTTTATGATTAATAATTATATATTGTAATTTGAAAAGAGTATGGTGCTTGATTAAGTACAAAGCCTTATGTGCTTGATCAAATCTCACAAAAAACGACTTAAATTTCAATTTATCCATGTACAAAGTCTTATGATTAATTATTTTTATATATCAAATCTCCTCCGATACAATAATTTTCTAATTTTTAAAGTTTTTTATGTAAGTGATTCGAATTTTTAAAAGTGTTCTACTTTTATGCATGAACATTAATTATTATTTTGAAGTCATATTAAAAAATTCGAAACACATACCTAAAAAACTCTAAAATAAAAAAAATTTGTATTCAAGAAAATTTGATATAAAAAATTATTAAACATAATAAATCAAAATTAAAAATTTTCTTCTGTAAAATTTAAAATTCAAGCACAAAAGACTCTGTCCTTGATCAAGCTCCATATTCTTACACACTTGAAAAAATATATAATTATGAAAAAGAAAGAGAGCAAACTTTTGTTCACCAAAAAAGCGTGTGGACGTGTATAGTACGAGACAGCCCTTCATTTCAGCACAAATAATTATTATTTCTATGCACAATTTTTTTTCATTATTGCTATGACAATATGACATGCACGACAGTCTTTGCATTTCAAAACAAGCAACAACAAAAAAAAAAAAAATCGAAATGCGAATTTAGACTGGCGAGAAAGCTCTCACGTGTGACGTGTACTCCTACGCGTTGACGCATAATTCGAAATGTGAATTCTATAATTTCTCTCGTGTCATGACTGTAGAGGTCACAAACGTGAAAAACGTTAACGGAAATAAACTGTTATGTTTAATGAATGAAAAAAAAATTATTTGTTTTGAACGTTTCGTTTAAAAAATGTAAGAATTTTTTTGTATTTGAATTGCGTTGAACTATATGTTCAAAATGGAATAAATGTTTTAATTTTTTTCGTGAAACTGTATCATCAGTTTAAATTATTTTATTCTTTAGTTGCACAAATATACAAATAATTTCAAATTAAATTACAGAAATAAAATACATAAACTTCTGTATTGTAAAAATACAAGCATCTATACATTAAACTCACAACGTCCAACTATAAAAAAATACGAACTTTACAACATTCAATTCAAACAAAATACATGAACTTCATATTTATTGATCAAGCATCTAAAAATGAACATCACAACAATTTACTTATACAGAGATGTCAACTTTGCAAAAATGATCTCATAGTACTCAAAATAAATCTGAAACTATCTTCTCAGAAACTTATCTCACCCATTGGCCAAATTAAAGAAATTAAAACACATTAATCATCACTGAAGAATCATGACTTAAGATTCAAAAAATCAAAGAGATCATTTCTCCAGACTTCATCCTAAATTACGCCCACAAACTTAGTGAGTTCAGGTACTTGATCCTCAGAAGCAATTGCACGTGCACTAGGATCTTGAGTGTCAACAATTGGAGCATTAATTTTAATTCTTTGAATTTCCTCAAAGAAGTTGGTCTCAATATCAGAATAGATTACTCTAAACATCAAAGGTGTTAGTCTTACCTTCTGGCACTCAACTTTCCAAACATTTTGGCATTTTCCTCTAAGATCCTACAATCTGCGGGTCCGCTGTTGGAGCACTTCAATATGCCACCACCACTAGACCTCACTTATAGTTTGCACTCAACAAAGTCCTCAATTCATGGCACAACCAACTGGTTTACATTGGCAGATCAATGGCAATTAAACGTATTCACCTACAAAAATCAAACTCTCTCAAGCTACATGCATGCAGTGACTCTGATGATAGGAGATCCACCTCTGGTTTTGCAATCTTCTTAGGTCCCAATTTAGTTTTCTGGTCATCCAAGAAACAATCAACTGTGTCTAGATCATCAACTAAAGCTGAGTACCGAGGTCTTGCTCAGGCAACAACAAAACTACCATGACTACAATCACTACTTAGTGAGTTGCAAACCGTTCCAGCTCACAAACTTGTCCTCTGGTGTGACAACCTAGGAGCAACCTTCATCGCAGCTAATCCTATCATTCATGCTAGAACGAAGCACATAGAATTAGATATTCATTTTTCCAGGAATATAGCAGCAGCCAAAAGGTTACAAATCTAATTCATTTGCTGTGAGCCTGTGATGATCAAATTGCTGACATATATACAAAGATTTTAGCCTCCTCTCGATTTGAGTTGCTAAGTAACAAGCTCATCCTATTGGACAAAACGATGGACTTGAGGGGGTTGTTGAATGTAAATCACCTAATGAGTTAGTCTCAATCCCAGAAGAGATTAATCTAAACAGTAAAGGTGTTAGTCTTACCACCTGACGCTACGCTAGTCTGAACACCAAAGAGTTAGTCTAAACACCAAAGGCGTTAGTCTTACCATCTGATGCTACGCTAGTCTCAACACCAAAAAAGTTAGTCTCAACACCAAATGTGTTAGTCTTATCATCTGACGCTAACTACAGAAATGAACAACTTCAATCAATATAAGAGTGGAGAGCATAACCAAGACAACAAATCCATAACGGTTATAACAATATGAACTAAAGTAATTTGTTAGAAGAGTTTGTTACAGAACATTAATTGTAACTAGCTAACTAGTTAGACTGCTTAGCTGTCACACATATGACATCATATTTCTATGTAAATCTCAAAATTGTAATTGTAAAAATGTGAGTGAATTCAAAAAATAAACTCAATTTCATTACTCTTCTTTATTTTTTCAATAATTAAATGGAACATAATTTAATTGATTGACGTGTCCTAGCTGCTCCTTGTTATATTGTGTGTGGCTCATAAAGAGTGAATCAGTATTTTTATAGCCAAATTAAAAGTTGCTTAATTTAATTGAAGCAATAAAAGAAGTCATAACAAAGAAGAAAACATTTTTCTAAAAAAAACTCAAAAAAGAAGGAAACAATATAACATAAAATCAACATATAACTGTGACATTTCACCTCATCCATGAAAAGAAAAGGTTGCTCAGATGAAATTTAAGAAGGATTTGTAAGTGTAAATTTAGATTGAAAATATACAAAGTATGTTTTTTTATTTCGCTCAGATAGACATGATATTGATATTAATTAGTTACACGTATTTTTTTACAAAATCAAGCGGCAAAGAACTTACAATTTTGAGTTATCAGTTTAGTTTATGTTCTAGTAATTTTGAATTTGTGAAGTAGACTAGTTCGTATTAATTTTGTAAAAGAGAATTAAAATAGTTACAATAATTTTTTAAAAATAGCAAGCTCCGAGATTAAACGCCAGCCTTTCGTTATAAAATAGTTAATAACTAATACAGTTTTTGTTTATAAAAAGAAATACTGCTTTGTATGAAATGATATTTAGAGACGATGTTTAGTTAGATACCGGAATTTTAGTTGTTGCGTGAATTTGTATTAGGGAGCTCATACTTAGATACCATATTTGATACAACTATTGATATCGATTTTATTATGCATCTTTAGTTGAGTTATCGTGCACATTATTTGAGTTATTATGCATGTTATTTTCTATAATGAAATAGTTATACATGTTATTTTTTTTACTGAAATAGTTATGGTATAACATACATAATAATTCAAATGATGTGCATTATAACTCAACTAAATATGCATAATAAAATCGATATCAATAGTTAGTATCAAATATGATATCTACGAAATATTATCCTTTATATTATATCATGTCGGATAATTAATTACGGACGATACGAATAAACTGCGCGAGACTGATCTTATAAATTTATAAAGCATCATGGAAAATTGTATTGAACGCGTCATCAAATCACTTTTTGATGATCCAATAATTTATGAACCTAATAGGGTTATTTTGCAATAGGCTAACTATTGGTCTATGGGCCTGACTAAAGATTTGGGCCTTTTTGAGTTTCTATAGGCCCAACTAAATACTATACCAGTACAAAGAAAGAAGGCAACACAAATTCTACGAATTCACATCCGCTGTCACCTGATTCGAATCGTTTATTGAAGTTTTGCAATAATCTCATAAAGACCACAAAAAATTCACTCTGAATATTATGTGTTGAATTGAAATCTAACGATCTGGATTGCGTGCCATAGTTTTTATGGAAGGAGAAACTATGACAGCAGATTAATACTTAAATTCTAGGTTTCAAATCATCTCCCCAATCCCCATAACAGTTTACTGGCATGTAATACAAACAGCTATTGCACAGTTATGTATAATTACGTACATTGTGAAAATTGAAACTTCTACTAATTATATTTGTAGGTATCAATTTTTTTTATTCTCCAGCAGCATTGAAACTCTTCTCGTACAGTTAACCGAGACAACCAAGTAACAGCATGGCACAATGGATCGATATATTTACAGCATTTCTGAAGTCCCAAAAATTAACAGAAGTACAGAACTAGTAGCAAGAACAGCATAACTCCAACAGAAATGAGAACTGAGCCATACCAGCGAAATCATCAGCAAATCAACCAAGAAAAGAATCATGAAACATCACAAACCAGTAAAGGCTCAATAAAAACCAACAAGGATTTCCACAGATTCATACTACCGCAATTTTCCCTTTTTATGAACAATTTTAAAAGCTTCAGAAGTATACCAAAGGCAGGAGCGATGAGCAGAGGGTATGGCTCAGTTCTCATTTAATCTGAACCGTTGATCTTTAATCTAACAATTCATAACAAAAGTTCTCTTCTCTACGAAATAAAATGGAGTGAGAGTCGACTTGGAACTGCCAACGAGTATATATATGCATCGTACCGAAATTGAGTCTGTATCTGCTGGTGCTACTTTAATCTGGAGTATCTGCTGTTTATTTCCATCAAAATTTGGAAGGAAAAATATGTAATAATGAATTTTCGAAGTATAATATGAAATTGAGTCTGTATCTGCTGTTACTCTTGGAGAAAAATAGAATGTTGTTATTTTATTTTCGATCCGATTGAAATGAACGACACTGATGTGATGCAAGAAACCTGAAACATTATAAAATTTATTTGCGAGATCGAATACAGACCTCAGATCTGGAATAACATGGTCATATTTTTCTCCAAGAATAACAACAGATATGATTACATATGAAATTATGTCTTAAATCAACGGGTCAGAAAAATTTATAAGTGCATCATTTGATATTGCACGGGTCAAAGTTAGGTACACTCATGAATGCATTATTTAATTTTGCATCAATAATTTAAATTATTAATCATAAAATAACACTCTCTCATTACAGTATTTTTCTTCCCCTATTTATTTTATTAAGAAGATAGACAATGCAATTCATTAATCCAACAGTTTAAATCATGAGTGCACAATCAAATACGCACTCATGAATGTAACTAACCCCCTTCGACAGACACTCATGATTTAAATCGTTGAATCATTAAATAACGATCTCTCTCCTTATAATTTAAATATTAAGTAGAGCTGAAATTTGAGCTTCGGTCAACCTAATTAGAAATGATAATATATGCATAAAATTTTACAAATTATCTTTACATTATTTTATATACATAAAATTTTATGAATTATTTTATGAAAAACATATGAGTTATATACATGTGATATAAAAATAATTATATGAATTATATGAGTTATATACATTCGAGTTATATGAATTATATACGCGTGATATGAAAATACACACATAATATGATTTATATAAATATTTTACAATATCAAAATTATTGTGATATAGAAAAATACATAAAATATAAAATATTTTATATGTAGATAGTATGAAAATATATACATCTTGATATTCATACATTTAATAAGTGACTTGATATTCATACAATAAATAAAAAAGGAGCAAATTGATAAAGCATGAAATATAATAATAAATAGACAATTAATACAAATATAACAATATGGCCAATAACTCTCTATTTAATACATGTGGAATTTAGTAATTTTTTAGACTTCTACATAGAACCGCAAGAAAAGTTGTCACATGTTATCCAATCAAACAATAAACAACTCAGGTCAAGGCGATAAAAAAATAAACGATTCATATTGAAGTGTCGACGTGTACTTCAAACCGACATATACATCTTTATACTATTTTAGATTATTTTTCTCTCTTCATGCAACTTAAGAAGATAAGAATGCAATTAAATTTAATGATTTAAATCATAAATACATAATTAAACGGTATATCTAAACCCCCTCCCTAAATCAACTCGTAGGCGTCTTCAAACTTAATTTTGTTGATTGGTGTTACTTTTTTGGCATTAAAAATTCTTGCAGCTCTGGTACCTACACATAGATATCCAGTTTAAAAGAGAACTGGGATGTACTGATGTAGAGCAGTAAGTGGTAACCAAGTCCTGCACCAACTAGTGCCAGAATTTTTTGTTCTCAGCATTTCTCTCTCTTCTCTCTTTCAGTTCATATGCGGCAGGTTCAGAGAAATTTACCATCTCAGTCTGTCTCTCTGCATCCCATGTGAAATGTTTACAGAATCTTTAATTACTTTTTTCTTTCTCTCCCTATCTATTTCTCTATTTCACTCTTTTAATGGCCTTGAGAAGGTACTTCCTGTAATACCTGATTTTATTGTATACTATTGGAATTTTCATTATTGCTATGGTTACTTATACTTTTTTCGTGATAACTCAGGTTCCGGCGAAAGTAAAGTTGTGAAAAAACCCGCACGAATTGATCCGTCCGTGGCCCGATCCGTAACCCGACCCGTGCCCGACCCGACTCGGTATTCCAACCGCCCCGACCCGTGGAAAAAAAAATCTGCGGATCTACAGCGAGGCGGGAAGCCCCATTTTCTCGGAAACCCGTCCGAACTCGTGACCCGTCAAACCAGTGACACGACCCGACTCGTCCCGTAGCAAACCCGTCGGGAACCTGTTCGACCCGTGCCAACCCGCCCCAAACCCGTCCCTAACCCTCCAGAACCCGTGCGAACTCGTGCAAACCCATGCCAAACCCGACGGTTTATACATTTTTCGGATTTTTTTGGAAGTATTATCATTTTTTTCCAATTACTTCAATTCAAAAATTCAAAAGAAAAAATCGACGGTAACCCACTCCGGTCCGGCCCGGCCCGTGACCCGACCCACCCAAACCCGTGCGGGTTTACAATGGGTCGGGTTGCCCCCTAATCCACCAAACTCATGCGGTGGACAAATACACATAAATATTTCCTTTTTTGTTCATGCGTTTCTGAATATATTTTTTCTAACATGTGAATATAAAAATATTATTGAGAACCATACACGATATAAAAATAGTACTAACAAACATAAGATGATCATGAGTTTATATATATAACTGATATCTCATAAGATCGTATAATTAACTAAAAGTTAAACAAAACAATATTTCTTCATACATCGATCATTTTGAACTTACAATGAAAACCATAAAGAAGATTTGAATTAACATGATTGGTTGGTTAAATATTGAAATGAAGGATTGCTATTTTAATTATCAAAATTCATGCTGACCTAAAACAAAAATAAAAGTAATGAGTTAGTTAGCCAAACTGGAATAATTTAATTAGTCAATAGTATATTATTGAACATGAAATTAAATTAATTGAAAAAAATTCTAATTGACTTGATTACCCGACACTATTGAACATAAAGTTTAATTGATCGAAAAAATCCTAATTGACTTAAACCAACACTATTGACCAGAAAGTTCAATTGATTGTACAAATCCTATTTGGAGAAACTAAGTGTATTGCTTGTGATATTACCTAATTGGAGAAATCTAATTGGAGAAACTCAATCCAACACTGCAAAAAAAATTAATTAATTAAACAAATCCTAAATGTGATGATATATAACCTAACTTCATCCAATTACATGTCATGAGCATATGAATCATCATCTCCATCATCTTGCTTTATGTCGAACTCATTGAGTCCATAATAGCATGTTGCTTGTTTATCCGGCTTGAGTCCAAGATTGCGAATGTTGACATCAATGTTGTCATCATGATCAACTATTATCCTCTTACGTAACCAATCAACAAATTCATTCTCATGGATTTTTTTCTAAAGATTTGGTGGATGTAACTTGTCCAGAGTTGATCTAGAATGTATTGAACTTCCTTTATATTAAAACAGTACCAACAAGTTATTTCTGAGATATGTTAATGTAAGCAGTAAACGTAACTTATGAAAGAGTAGCTTGACAACAACCCTGATATAACATTAACAACAACACTATGAAAATATAACCTAAGTTATAAAAGAGTAAGAATTGATTTATAAAGAATGCACTCTACATACAATCGAATCTCTGAACAATTAAAAAGAACATAGTTGTGTGCGGTCTTAAATTCAGAAGGGTCAAGAGTCCTTCTATTTTTCCGACCTATCGAACTGTCAAGAATCTCAAATATGGATAGTTTTTTTTGTGATAGATTCGTTTTCTCTACGCCGCATCTTCCATTGTTTGCTTGCTCGGCAAAACAAGATGAGCAATATGTAGATATTTCTTGAATTAGAGTTGCCTCGATAATTATAACCTCAACTCGTGCTTTGTTCTTCACCTTCATTTTTGTATATTTGTTCATTCTGCAAGTATAAATTTGTACTTCAGATTCTATTATATGATCATGCTATAAATTTTTAATTTAGCTTCTATGATGCTTTGTCTGGTTTTCTTGAAAGGTTACTACCCATAAATGAAGTAATTTCTTCAGAACCACACATAAATGAAGTACCCAGACATGAAGCACATAGATTGTTATTCTATACTTATTCGTGGTATTTTCTTGAATGGTTACCACACTTAAATGAAGTACTCGGAGAAGAAACTCTTCTCATAGTAGGATAAGATGTTTTGTGGTGTTTTCTTGAATTGTTTCCATCCATAAATGAAGTACTCAGATCAAAAATAGTTTCATAGTAGGATAAGATGCCTTGGGTGTTTTCTTGATTGTTCACCGCCCATAAACACCCATAAATCAAGTACTCTGATCAGAAACACTCCTCGTAGTAGGATAGAAAGGTTTGCGGTGTTTTCATGAATGGTTACCACCCATAAATGAAGTACTCAAATAAAAAACAATTCTTGTAGTCAAATAAGATGCTTTGGGGAGTTTTCTTGATTGTTTACCGTCCATAAAAGAAATACTTGGACATGAATGGTTACCACCCTTAAATGAAGTACTCAAAGAATAAACACTTCTCATAGTTGGCTATGATGTTTTGTGCAGTTTTCGTGAAGTTTACCACCTATAAATGAAGTACTCAGATCAGAAACACTTCTAGTGGTTGGATAAGATGCTCGGTGGTGTTTCTTTACTGGGTACAACCAATAAATGAAGTACTCAGACCTAAAGCACTTAGAGTGGTATTTATGCCTCTTCGTGGTGTTTTAGTGAATGGTTACCACCATTAAATGAAGTACTCGAAGAAGAAACACTTCTAGTAGACTATGATGCTTTGTTTGGTTTTCTTGAAAGGTTACCACCTATAAATGAAGTACTCTGACAAGAAGCACTTAGAGCAATATTCTATGCTTATTCATGGTGTTTTCTTGAAAGGTTATCACCCATAAATCAAGTACTCTGATCAGAAACACTTCTCATAGTAGGACAAGATGCTTTGTGGTGTTTTCATGAATGGTTACCACCAATAAATGAAGCACTCTGATTAGAAATAATTCTCTTAGTAGGATAAGATGCTTTGTGGTATTTTTTTTATTGTTCCGTAGTAAGATAAGATGCTTTGTGGTGTTTTATCGACGCTTCTTGTGGTAGGATAAGATGCTCGGTGGTGTTTTCTTGACTGGGTACAACTCATAAATGAAGTACTCAGACCATTAGCACTTAGAGTGGTATTTATGCTTCCGTGGTCTTTTAGTGAATGGTTACCATCATTAAATGAAGTACTCGAAGAAGAAACAATTCTCATAGTAGGCTATGATGCTTTGTGGAGTTTTCTTGAAAGGTTAACACCCATAAATCAGGTACTCCGATCAGAAACACTTCTCATAGTAGGATTTGATGCTTTGCGATATTTTCTGGAATGGTTACCATCCATAAATGAAGTACTCAGATCAGAAATAGTTCTCGTAGTAGGATAATATGCTTGGGGTGTTTTCTTGATTGTTTACCGCCCATAAAAGAAGTACTCGGACATGAAGCACTTAGAGTGGAATTATATGTTTCTTCGTGGTGTTTTAGGGAATGATTACCACCCTTAAATGAAGTACTCGAAGAAGAAACTTTTCATAGTAGGATATGATGCTTTGTGGAGTTTTCTCGAAAGGTTAGCACCCATAAATGTTCTTTGATCATAAACACATCTCGTAGTAGGATAATATGTTTTGTGATGTTTTCTTGAATGGTTATCACCCATAAATTAAGTACTCAGATCAGAAATAACTCTCGTAGAAAGATGATATGCATTGTGGTGTTCTCTTGATTGTTTACTATCCATAAATGAATTACTCGAACATGAGCCACTTAGGATGGTATTCTATGCTTGTTCGTGGTGTTTTCGTAATTGTTACGACCCTTAAGTGATGTACTCAAAGAAGAAACATTTCTCATAGTTTGCTATGATGCGTTGTGCGGTTTACGTGAAGTTTACCACCTATAAATGATGTACTTGGATCAGAAACACTTCTCGTGGTAGGATAAGATTCTCGGTGGTGTTGACTTGGTACAACCCACAAATAAAGCACTCAAACATGAAGTAATCTCTATTCGTAGTAGGGATGCTTTGTGGAGTTTTCTTGAAATGTTACGAATAATAAATAAAGCATTCTGATCAGAAACACTTCTCGTAGTAGAATAAGATGCTTTGTGGTGTTTTCATGAATGGTTTCCACCCATAAACGAAGTATGTAGACATGAAGCACTTAGAGTGGTATCTATGGTTCTTCGTGGTGTTTAGTGATTGTTTACCACCCATAAATGAAATACTCGAATAAGAAACACTTAGGATGGTATTCTATGCTTGTACGTGATGTTTTCGTGATTTGTTATGACCCTTAAGTGCAATATTCAAAGAAGAAACATTTCTCATAGTTTGCTATGATGCATTGTGCAGTTTTTATGAAGTTTACCAACTATAAAAGAAGTACTTGGATCAGAAACATTTCTCGTGGTAGGATAAGATGCTCGGTTGTGTTTTCTTGACTGGGTACAACCCATAAATGAAGTACTCAGACCAAAAGCACTTAGAGTAGTATTTATGCCTGTGTGGTGTTTTAGTGAATAGTTATCACCATTAAATGAAGTAATCGAAGAACAAACACTTCACATAGTAGGCTATGATGCTTTGTTTTGTTTTCTTGAAAGGTTACCACCCATAAATGAAGTAATCTCTTCAGAACCATACATAAATGAAGTACTTAGACATAAAACACTTAGATTGGTATTCTATGCTTATTCATAGTGTTTTCTTGAATGGTTACGACACTTAAATGAAGTACTCGTAGTAGAAATTCTTCTCGTAGTACGGATGCTTTGTGGAGTTTTATTGAAATGTTACCAATAAACACTTCTCGTAGTAGAATAAGATGCTTTGTGGTGTTTCTTGAATGGTTTCCACCCATAAAAGTAGTATGTAGACATGAAGCACTTTGAGTGGTATTTATGCTTCTACGTGGTGTCTTAGTGAATGGTTACCACCTATAAATGAAGTACTCGAAGAAGAAACACTTCTCTTTGTAGGCTAAGATGCTTTGTTGACATTTTCTTGAAAGGTTAACACCCATAAATTAGGTACTCCGATCAGAAACACTTCTCGTAGTAGGATTGGATGCTTTACGGTGTTTTCTTGAATGGTTACCACCCATAAACGAAGTACTCAGATAAGAAACACTTCTCGTAGAAGGATAAGATGCTTTGGAGTGTTTTCTTGACTGTTTACCGCCCATAAAAGAAGTACTCGGACATGTAGCACTTAAAGTGGAATTATATGCTTCTTCGTGGTGTTTTAGGGAATTTAAATGAAGTACTCGAAGAAGAAACTCTTCATAGTATGATATGATGTTTTGTAGAGTTTTCTTGAAACGTTACCACCCATAAATTAAGGTCTTTGATCATAAACACATCTCGTAGTAGAAAAAGATGCATTTGGTGGTTTAATGAATTGTTACCACTCATAAATGAAGTACTTAGATGATGTACCCAAAGAAGAAACTCTTTTCATAGTAGGGATGCTTTGTCGCGTTTTCTTTAAATGTTACCAACAATAAATGAAGCATTCTGATCAGAAACACTTCTCGTAGTCGAATATGATGATTTGTGGTATTTTCTTGAATGATTTCCACCCATAAAAGAGTGTAGACATGAAACACTTAGAGTGGTATCTATGCTTCTTCGTGGTGTTTTAGTGAGTGCTTACCACCCATAAATGAAGTACTCGAAGAAGAAACACTTCTCTTTGTAGGCTATGATGATTTGTGGAGTTTTCTTGAAAGGTTAACACCCATAAATCAAGTACTCCGATCAGAAACACTTCTCGTAGTAGGCTTGAATGATTTATGGTGTTTTCTTGAAAGGTTACGACCCATAAATGAAGTACTCAGATCAGAAACAGTTCTCGTAATATGATAAGATGTTTTGTGGTGTTTTCTTGATTGTTTACCGCCCATAAAAGATGTACTCGGACATGAAGCACTTACAATGCAATAATACACTTCTTTGTGGTGTTTTATTGAATGGTTACCACCCATAAATGAAGTACTCGAATAAGAAACTCTTCATAGTAGTATATGATGCTTTGTGGAGTTTTCTTGAAAGGTTACCACCCATAAATGAAGTACTCGAATAAGAAACACTTCTTTTTGTAGATTGTAATGATTTGTGGAGTTTTCTTGAAAGGTAACACCCATAAATCATGTACTTCGATCAGAAACACTTCTCGTAGTGGGATTGGAGTCTTTACGATGTTTTCTTGAATGGTTACGACCCATAAATGACGTACTCAGATCAGAAACATTTCTTGTAGAAGGATAAGATGCTTTGGGGTTTTTCTTGATTGTTTACTGTCCATAAAAGAAGTACTCGAACATGAAGCACTTATAGTGGAATTATATGCTTCTTCGTGGTGTTTTAGGGAATGGTTACCACACTTAAAGGAAGTACTCGAAGAAAAACTCTTCATAGTTGTATATGATGCTTTGTGGAGTTTTCTTGAAAGGTTACCACGCATAAATGAAGTTCTTGGATCGTAAATACATCTCGTAGTAGGATAAGATGCATTTGGTGGTTTCATGAATGGTTACCACTCATAAATGAAGTACTCAGGACAGAACCATACATAAATGAAGTACTTAGACATGAAGCACATAGAGTGGAATTATATGCTTCTTTGTGGTGTTTTAGGGAATGGTTATCACCCTTAAATTAAGTACCCGAAGAAGAAACTCTTTTCGTAGTAGGGATGCTTTGTCAGGTTTTCTTTAAATGTTACCAACAATAAATGAAGCATTATGAACAGAAACACTTCTCGTAGTCGAATATAATGCTTTATGGTGTTTTCTTGAATGGTTTCCACCCATAAACGAAGAGTGTAAACATGAAGCACTTAGAGTGGTATCTATGCTTCTTCGTGGTGTTTTAGTGAATGGTTACTACCCATAAATGAAGTACTCGAAGAAAAACACATCTCTTTGTAGGCAATGATGATTTGCGATGTTTTCTTAAAAGGTTAACACCCATAAATGAAGTACTCAGATCAGAAACAGTTCTCGTAGTAGGATAAGATGCTTTGGGGTGTTTTCTTGATTGTTTACCGCCCATAAAAGAAGTATTCGGACATGAAGCACTTAGAGTGGAATTATATGCTTCTTCGTGGTGTTTTAATGAATGGTTATCACCCTTAAATGAAGTACTCGAAGAAGAAACTCTTCATAGTAGGATATGATGCTTTGTGGAGTTTTCTTGAAAGGTTACCACCCATAAATGAAGTACTCAGATCAGAAATAATTCTCGTAGAAAGACGATATGCATTATGGTGTTCTCTTGATTGTTTACCATCCATAAATGAATTAATCGAACATGAGTAACTTACGGTGGTATTCTATGCTTCTTCGTAGTGTTTTTCGTAAATGTTATGACCCTTAAGTGAAGTACTCAAAGAAGAAACATTTCTCATAGTTTGCTATGATGCGTTGTGCAGTTTTCATGAAGTTTTACCACCTATAAATGACATACTCGGATCAGAAACATTTCTCGTGATAGGATAAGATGCTCGGGGTGATGATTTTTTGACTTTGTGCAACCCATAAATGAAGTACTCAAACCAAAAACTTTTAGAGTGGTATTTATGCCTCTGTGGTGTTTTAGTGAATGGTTACCACCCATAAATGAAGTAATCTCTTCAGAACCACACATAAATGAAGCACTCGGACATGAAGCACTTAGATTGGTATTCTATGCTTATTCTTGATGTTTTCTTGAATGGTTACCACACTTAAATTAACTACTCGAAGAAGAAACTCTTTTCGTAGTAGGGATGCTTTGTTGAGTTTTCTTGAAATGTTACCTACAATAAATGAAGCATTCTGATAAAAAAACACTTCTCGTAGTCGAGTAAGATGCTTTGTGGTGTTCTCTTGAATGGTTTTCTCCCATAAACGAAGTATGTAGACATGAACCAATTAGAGTGGTATCAATGCTTCTTCGTGGTGTTTTAGTGAATGGTTATCACCCTTAAATGAAGTACTCGAAGAAGAAACTCTTTATAGTAGTATATGATGCTTTGTGGAGTTTTCTTGAAAGGTTACCACCCATAAATGAGTTCTTTGATCATAAACACATCTCGTAGTAGGATAAGTTGCTTTGTGTTAGTTTCATGAATGGTTACAACCCATAAATTAAGTACACATATCAGAACCACACATAAATGAGGTACTTAGACTTGAAGCACATATAGTTGAATTATATGCTTCTTTGTGATTTTTAGGGAATGGTTAGCACCCTTAAATGAAGTACCCGAAGAAGAAACTATTCATAGTAGAATATGATGCATTGTGGAATTTTCTTGAAATGTTACCAACAACAAATGTAGCATTTTGACTAGAAACACTTCTCGTAGTAGAATAAGATGCTTTGTGGAGTTTTCTTGAAAGGTTAACACCCAAAAATCAAGTACTCCGATCAGAAATACTTCTCTTAGTAGGCTTGAATGTTTTTATGGTGTTTTCTTGAAAGGTTACGACTCATAAATGAAGTACTCAGATCAGAAACAATTCTCGTAATAGGATAAGATGCTTTGTTGATTGTTTTCCGCCCATAAAAGATGTACTCGGACATGAAGCACTTACAGTGCAATAATACGCTTCTTCGTGGTGTTTTAGGGAATGGTTACCACCCTTAAATGAAGTACTCAAAGAAGAAGCTCTTCATAGTAGTATATGATGCTTTGCGGAGTTTTCTTGAAAGGTTACCACCCATAAATGAAGTTCTTTAATCATAAACACATCTCGTAGTAGGATAAGTTGCTTTGTGTTAGTTTCATGAATGGTTACCACCAATAAATTAAGTACAAATATCAGAACCACTCATAAATGATGTACTCGGACATGAAGCACTTACAGTGCAATAATACGCTTCTTCGTGGTGTTTTAGGGAATGGTTACCACCCTTAAATGAAGTACTCGAAGAAGAAACTCTTCATAGTAGTATACGATGCTTTGTGGAGTTTTCTTGAAAGGTTACCACCCATAAATGAAGTTCTTTGATCATAAACACATCTCGTAGTAGGATAAGATGCTTTGTGGTGTTTTCTTGAATGGTTACCACCCATAAATGAAGTTCTCAGATGAGAAATAATTCTCGTAGAAAGTTGAGATGCATTGTGGTGTTCTCTTGATGCGTTGTGCAGTTTTCTTGAAGTTTACCACCTATAAATGATATACTCGGATCAGAAACACTTCTCGTGGTAGGATAATATGTTAGGGGGTGTTTTTTTTTATTGGTACAACCCATAAATGAAGTACTCAGACCAAAAGCACTTAGAGTGGTTTTTATGCCCCCATGGTGTTTTAGTGAATGGTTACCACCCTTAAATGAAGTAATCTCTTCAGAACAACACATAAATGAAGCACTCTGACATGAAGCACTTAGATTGGTATGCTATGTTTATTCATGATGATTTCTTGAATGGTTACCACACTTAATTGAACTACTCGAAGAAGAAACTCTTTTCGTAGTAGGGATGCTTTGTGGAGTTTTCTTAAAATGTTACCTACACTAAATGAAGCATTCTGATCAGAAACACTTCTCGTAGTAGAGTAAGATGCTTTGTGGTGTTATTTTGAATGGTTTCCACCCATAAACGAAGTATGTAGACATGAACCACTTAGAGTGGTATCTATTCTTCTTCGTGCTGTTTTAGTGAATGGTTACCACCCATAAAAGAAGTACTCGAATAAGAAACATATCTTTTTGTAGATTATAATGCTTTGTGGAGTGTTCTTGAGAGATAACACCCATAAATTAGGTACTCCGATCAGAAACACTTCTCGTAGTAGGATTGAATGCTTTACGGTGTTTTCTTGAATGGTTACGACCCATAAATGAAGTACTCAGATCAGAAACGATTCTCGTAATAGGATAAGATGCTTTGTGGTGTTTTCTTGATTGTTTACTGCCCATAAAAGATGTACTCGGACATGAAGCACTTACAGTGCAATAATACGCTTCTTCGTGGTGTTTTAGGGAATGGTTACCACCCTTAAATGAAGTACTCGAAGAAGAAACTCTTCATAGTAGTATATGATGCTTTGTGGAGTTTTCTTGAAGGGTTACCACGCATAAATGAAGTTCTTTGATCGTAAATACATCTCGTAGTAGGATAAGATGCATTTGGTGGTTTCATGAATGGTTACCACTCGCAAATGAAGTACTCAGGACAGAACCAAACATAAATGAAGTACTTAGACATGAAGCACATAGAGTGGAATTATATGCTTCTTTGTGGTGTTTTAGGGAATGGTTATCACCCTTAAATTAATTACCCGAAGAAGAAACTCTTTTCGTAGTAGGGAGGCTTTGTCAGGTTTTCTTTAAATGTTACCAACAATAAATGAAGCATTATGAACAGAAACACTTCTCGTAGTCGAATATGATGCTTTATGGTGTTTTCTTGAATGGTTTCCACCCATAAACGAATAGTGTAAACATGAAGCACTTAGAGTGGTATCTATGCTTCTTCGTGGTGTTTTAGTGAATGGTTACTACCCATAAATGAAGTACTCGAAGAAAAACACATCTCTTTGTAGGCTTTGCGGTGTTTTCTTCAAAGGTTAACACCCATAAATGAAGTACTCAGATCAGAAACTGTTCTCGTAGTAGGATAAGATGCTTTGGGTGTTTTCTTAATTGTTTACCGCCCATAAAAGAAGTATTCGGACATGAAGCACTTAGAGTGGAATTATATGCTTCTTCGTGGTGTTTTAATGAATGGTTACCACCCTTAAATGAAGTACTCGAAGAAGAAACTCTTCATAGTAGGATATGATGCTTTGTGGAGTTTTCTTGAAAGGTTACCACCCATAAATGAAGTACTCAGATCAGAAATAATTCTCGTAGAAAGACGATATGCATTATGGTGTTCTCTTGATTGTTTACCATCCATAAATGAATTAATCGAACATGAGTAACTTACGGTGGTATTCTATGCTTCTTCGTAGTGTTTTTCGTAAATGTTATGACCCTTAAGTGAAGTACTCAAAGAAGAAACATTTCTCATAGTTTGCTATGATGCGTTGTGCAGTTTTCATGAAGTTTACCACCTATAAATGACGTACTCGGATCAGAAACATTTCTCGTGATAGGATAAGATGCTCGGGGTGATGATTTCTTGACTTTGTGCAACCCATAAATGAAGTACTCAAACCAAAAGCTTTTAGAGTGGTATTTATGCCTCTGTGGTGTTTTAGTGAATGGTTACCACCCATAAATGAAGTAATCTCTTCAGAACCACACATAAATGAAGCACTCTGACATGAAGCACTTAGATTGGTATTCTATGCTTATTCTTGATGTTTTCTTGAATGGTTACCACACTTAAATTAACTACTCGAAGAAGAAACTCTTTTTGTAGTAGGGATGCTTTGTGGAATTTTCTTGAAATGTTACCTACAATAAATGAAGCATTCTGATAAAAAACACTTCTCGTAGTCGAGTAAGATGCTTTGTGGTGTTCTCTTGAGTGGTTTCCTCCCATAAACGAAGTATGTAGACATGAACCACTTAGAGTGGTATAAATGCTTCTTCGTGGTGTTTTAGTGAATGGTTACCACCCATAAAAGAAGTACTCGAATAAGAAACACTTCTTTTTTTTAGATTATAATGCTTTATGGAGTTTTCTTGAAAGGTAACACCCATAAATCAAGTACTCCGATCAGAAATACTTCTCGTAGTAGGATTGGATACTTTACGGTGTTTTCTTGAATGGTTACGACCCATAAATGAAGTACTCAGATCAGAAATAGTTCTCGTAGTAGGATAAGATGGTTTGTGGTGTTTTCTTGATTGTTTACCGCCCATAAATGATGTACT
>CAXKVX010002455.1:0-43930 GCA_964058865.1 Eleocharis quinqueflora
AAACACAGCAACAAACCGTCGATTCCATGTTCCCCATCGCAAATCAAGTCTAGGGTTTACAACTATCTATGCCAAGAAATGATGATTTCTTCTTGGAAGGGAGCAAATCAAGCCAGCAAGGACTCATCGTCATCATCGACACGACGACACTGCCTAAGGCAGAAGAGAGAGAGAGAGACAGAAGTGACATAGTCACAGATAGGGAGGAAAACGAAGCAGGAGAGCGGCGCATGCGCGAGAGAAATTAGGGAAAATAAGAGAGCAAGTGAGGAGAGCGGCGCTGAGAGAGATGTCGAGTAGGGTTTTTAGAGAAGTACGCCCTCAGGAAGATGATGGATGAACGCGGTCCAATATTTTCTAAGTGCAGCAGCTGAGTTCTTCACTTTGGTCTATATAGACCGAGTGCACCTACTAAATCCCTCGCGTCTATGAAACGGCAGAAACGAAAATACGAAAATGAAATGGTATCATGCCGTTTTCGTATCGTTTTATAATACGCAGTATAATTTGGTTTCGTGCTTGTTTTGTTTACAAGACGGCAGCCGAAATCCTTGCCGTTTGTCGTTTCGTATTCGAAAACGCAAACGTTACACGTGTTTTTTTTGCGTTTGCTCAGGTCTACACGCGCCCACCTTAAAAATCATGACTTACATACACAGTATGAACTATTAAAACAATAAAAACAACATAGTTTTTTCATTAAAAACTAATTATTCTCTATTTTCAAAAGAGACCATAACTATATTATTTATATATTTTAAAGAAAATATTTCGCTCGTAAAAAGTTTCACTAAAAAATCGCCTACAAATTATAATTGCCACGTATCACTATTACAAACTTGGAATTTAATAGCGGTTGAATATGAATTTTAACAACAGACATATGGGGTTATTATTGGAAGGATTGTTAAAGGTAAGAAGCACTTGCTATTAAATGTCAGGATTCAATACTGACCTTAGAAGAAGTTTGCTATTAAAGATCATTTTGATACCGAACATTTGGAAGGTTCCGCTATAAAAAACAATTTTTTAATACTGGACTTTCTTTAACGTATGCTATTAAAGACCTTTTTAATAGCGGATCCTCAATGGCAACCGGTATAAAATGTTTTAAAAAATAAAATAAAAAGTTGAGCTAACACGAGCAGATGCCTCGAAATAGCCGAGAATCTTTGACGCGGGCACATGCCTCTAGACAGCCACCTCTGGCACATGTATTTTTGCAAGTATATTAGTTAAAATTAATTAATTGAAGAATAGATGCCTGACCCTTCTTCCCAGTAACATAGAAGAATATGTTGACACCTCTATTTATGGCTTCTTTTTTTTCCCCGTATCATAGAAGAAAAATCATTTAAAATTACTAAAATAAATATAATAAAACATAAATCTCAATAGAAGAAATTATTCATGACAAAGATCTCAATTCAAAATAAATAACGCACAAAAAATAAAAAATAAATCAGAGAAAGATGTGAATAAACACAGAAAATAAAACGTTGGATTGAAGGGACACCTGGTGCATTTCTCTCCTCAGCATTCAAATGCAGAGATCATGATCCAGAGCTTTCTCTCCTTAGCTCCCATGTCTGATCAGCTCTAACAATTAGAAGAAAGAAAAATCAATAAGAAGGTGGTGGTGTGGGAAGAAAAGGAAATGAAGGTATTATAGACGAAATTTGTGGATGTTTACATATTTTCTGACCGTTGGATTGGATAGAATCAACGATTCGATTGTGAAAAATAGAGATTCGTGAAAACAGTTATCATGCGATCTTATTGGTCCAAAATATTTAATACTGAATGTGAACAAGAATGGTTGTTGAAACCTTTTGTAATATTGTATCCTTGGGGAGATCCGCTATAATTTTTTTAATAGTGGTCCCACCAACGGTTTGCTATTAAAAGTCTTTTTTATAGCGCCCATTTTGCACATCCGCTATTAAAGGTTTCCCAAGCTTTCACCTTTTATATCGAGTTTAATAAGGGGCCAGTATTAAATATTGTATATAAATTTCGAAATTGCCACTGATCCTTTTAATAGCAAATTTTTTTGTAGAACAAATATAAAATGGGGGTTATAATAGCTCGCTTCTATAGTAGTGTATATAACACATGACTGGAATATATATCCACTCCATAGAAATGAGATTTAGTACCTCCATAAAATAACAGTTATTGAAGAAATAGTTAAACACTGTTGGCAGAAGTGCAAAAAAAAATTCTGAGGATAAGGAAACATATATTTTGAATAATCGTTGGCATATGTTGAGCCACGATAATGATTATTTATAATAAATGTTGATTTTTCTTTTCAAAAAAAACTCTAAGGCAATGATTTTTAAAAATAACTAACTCATTAAAAATACGCACTCGCATCTCTTCTTCCTATCTCTATTTCCTGCCTGGTCACCTCACAACTCTAGCAAATCTGATCTGCTAGAGACGTGGAGGTCTAACCTCTTATACACACACACACACACACACAGAGATCTTTTTGTATTTTTCTCCTCTCGCCGACACCTTCAACACACCATATCATCCATGTCCTCCATGACCTCCACAGATCCATCTCTTCCCGACTGGCGACTTCTAGCGATCTCATTTGGTTTGTCCTCTCGTCGACGCCTCCAACCCGATCATTCTTGAGTGGGTGAGGTTTTTAACAAATCCTTGTGTTTTTCTCCTCTCATCGCGCCTTCTCCTCTAGCCATCATTTATAGTAATTTTTTTAATCATTTTCTTGCACATTTTTGTTGTTGCTTGCTTCATTCGGTAAAATTTTTTTTTAACATGTTGTCTGTTATTTAGATTTGTTGGTTGTTATTTATATATATGTTATTTTGACATGTTGATTGTTGGTTATTGGTTGTTATTTAGATCTGTTATTATGACATGTTGGTTGTTGGCTGTTTTTTAGATCATTTTGATCTGTTGGTTGTACATCGAATAATCTTGACTTGTTGGATGAGAACAATATGTTATTTCTGTGATGATTAATTAGTTGGTAAGTCTATGTGATGGCTAAGTTATGTTACAATTGGCTGAATCTCAGTTTTAAGATAGATCCTTAATTGTTCCTCCAAACTGGACCCTTTTAGAAATGAGTTGTACCTTAATAAGTTTGGCATGCTCATATTCATTCTTTTAAATGGGGAATGCTGAAAAACAAGACAAATGAAAACATATATAGTGATAATTTTTCTTTGATTAACTGATTCCAATATTTTTGCATAAGGTGTTAATATGTTGCCTTTTGAGGCAAATGAGAACAGATATATGATGACTAAGTTATATTATAATAATTTATATGTATTTCAGTGTTTTTGTATTGAAGGAGATGTTATTTTTTGTTTCACCCTAAAGAGGTTATTTAATCTATTTTTTTCTTTAGCATTTGTAATTTTTAGCTTACTTGTTTCATTTAAAACTAAATATACTATTTTTTTTTTGTATTTCTGCGTTTATGTAGGTAGCATCTTTCGAGAGCTATTGGACAAGGAGAGTTATTGAATGGCATATTATTTAGGATTTCAAAGGAGTAGCTCAATGCATGCATTTGATGTCTTAGCTAACAAATGACAACGAGTCAAATAAGGTCATATCTCTCGTTAGGTTTATTTGCTAACAAATTGAACCCCTCCATTTGAGGAACTTCATGCATTGAATGTCTTGGGTGGATGACCTTGGATGCACATTATATTTTCGCATCAAAGGCATCGAGCAACTTAGTGTGTGATGTCAATCATCTAAGGTGTCTGATACACCCAATAAGTTCCTCGATGACTTTGATTCAAAGATATCTTATGCACCCTAGGTTATTCTACACAAAGCATTCAATGCATCAAGTCCCACCAATAGTTCAATTTTCTAGTAAAAACCTAACATGAGATCTCGTATTTGGAACATTGTAAATCTTTTGTTTCTAAGATAGCAAATACATGTATTTGGAGTTTTGGACTATTTACTTGTTTGAAATCCTCAGAAATCTGTTATTCAATCCCTTTCCTTCAAAAGTGTCAGTCTTAGTGCGAGCAGATCTCATTCTGCTCGCAATAATGCTGGTACTTTTGGAGGGAAGGAATGAACTCAGAAGTTTAGCCACCAAGACCACACCAGCTATAACTATATAGTTACAACTTATGTGGCTTTGGTTGTTGAAATTCAAGTTTCGTTAAGGTGTTATGCTCTCCACATCGATTGTTTATGAAATAAATGTTTCCTTAGAAACTATACGCTAATGATTATTTTATAATAAATGTTGTCTTATCTCGAATATTAAATTACTTATTTTTTTCTTCGACAACACTCATTTGTCAACAATTTTTTTATACGATTCATCAATTACTTAAATACCAACGGTTGTAATTATTGGACAAGATAAATTTGAACCGTCGACATATATCTCTTTAGTGAATGTGATCGATCACAGTTTCACGTACTTTTCTTACTATAATTCTTCATGTCGAAACTTCTCATAAACATATGCTCTCACAAACGTGAACTCTTCCGAGATCAAGAGACATCTCAAGACCAATGAGCTTTCACACAATTACAAGCTACCCCAAATTCATAGGACCTCCCAAGACCATGAACTCTCATGCAATCATGTATCTGCCAAGGCCATGAGACCTCCCAAGTCCATGACTCCAGCAATCACTAGCTCGTTCCAGGCTATGAGACCTTCGAGTAGGGTTTCAAATTTGTGTCGTTTCATGTTGTGTTGTATCAAACACGACTTGACACGACACGACACATATATTATTTTATTATTTTTTCGTGTCGTGTCACGTTGTGTCAAAACTAAAGGGTTCGGCACGACACGGTTAAGACAAGGCACATTTAGACGTGCCTAAACTGCTAAACGTGATGTGTCTTAACTGTGTCGTGCCTAATCATGACGTGTTTTATGTTTGTCGTGTTGATTCGACACGATGTGTCTTATTCGTGTTAATCGTGACACATCTAAAAAATTTTAAAAAATCATGAGAATATGAAAAAGAAAAATCTTACCATTTTTAATTTAGATAAGGAAAATGTTAGGGGGATACGCAAGTTGATACCAACTATTGATACATATATAAACAACTCAATTATTTCCACTGGCGCTCTCCATTCAATGGATTTGTCCAGTTCCAACCGTTATCTTCTATTTCCTCTTTCTCTCTCGATCGCAATTTACTTCCATTTTCTCCGTCGCCATTTTCTTCCCTCGCCATTTCCTTCTTTCTTCGTTCTCTCGCCAGATCTGCAGCGCTGTCGAACTCTTCTATTGTAACAACCTCTTCTTCTCTCGCCAATTGTCGTCTTACGTCATATATCTCTTCTTCTTGGAACTTCTTCTCTCCTAAAAGGTAATTCGAATTTCAATTTGAATTTCACTTTGAAATTGTAGTTAGTTTAATTATTGAAATTAATATGAAATCGCGATCAAATACTGTAATTACCTGTTCTTCTAATATTTGATTTTGAAATGTTTTACTTTCATTTTGAGTTCGAGATCTTTTCTCTGTTGTATGGCGTATCTATTGGTATTTGTTGTCAGAATTTTATTCAATTCATGCTTGTTTTCAGTTAATGCTTGTGTATGTTCTTTAATTTCTACTTTCAAGTATCGTTTAATGCTTGATGTCAATTTATGCTTCATGTCAATTTATCGTTTAATGCATTATTAAATTCAGTGAATTATATATATTATGATGCACCTAATCTAATTTATTGTGCATGTTATTTGTTTATTACAATATGTATGTTCTGTTATACAATATCTACAAAAATATGCACAATTTTTGTGTTGTAGTGCACTTTAAACTGAGATACAATATTGTAAAAATTTACTATTTGTATATTATGATGCACCTAATCTAATTTATTGTGCATTTTATTTTTTCATTACAATATGTATGTTCTGTTATACAATATTTACAAAATTGTGCACAATTGTTGTATTGTAGTGCATTTTATTTATATTTATCATGCACCTTATTTTATACAGTTATATTACTGTCAAATTAAGAAATTATATTGTAAGACATTTCTGTTATCATTCATCTTATGTTTTTTTGATGTTATGTAATATATTTTCCATATTATTGTAGGCTATGTCAGATTTGACTATTGAAGATTGTGTTCCAAGTATTCCTTTAGAAGTTCATGACATTCCCAAGTCATTTATTCTAGAAAATGTTTCTGTTGAACTTGTACCTAAAGTTGGTATGCATTTTTCTAGCTATGAAGAAGGATATGCATTTTGGAATATGTATGGATTTCAAGGTGGGTTTGGCACAAAAATCAAAGGTGGGCATAATAAGAGTGACATTCCAGTACAAAGTATTTTTAGGTGTGCAAAGGAAGGAATTTCTAAGAACAGAAGTTCTGAAAAATTGAATGGTCGTAGGGTATTTGGCACAAAAACTCAATGTCAAGCCAAAATGGAGGTGAAATTTCAATTAGTGGAGAATTATTGGCTCACTACTTATTTTTTTATGCATAACCACCAATTGTTGTCCAATATGGTGCAATATATGCCAAGCCATAATAAAATTCAACATCACCTTAAAAAACAAATTGAAATAAATGATGATGTTGGGCTGTCTTTAGCTTGTAATGTGAAGTCAATAATGGCACAAGGAGGTGGTGTCCGTAGAGTTAACTTTACTGAGAGGAAAGTTCGGAATGAGGTTCATAATCTGAGAATGAAGAAGTATGGAGGAAATGATGCTCAGTCTCTCATTGCTTACTTTGTAAGAAGAACCCAAGAAGATGCAGATTTTTTCTATGATGTGGCTTTTTTTTAGGATAACTCGGTGAAGCATATATTTTGGGCCGATTCTCATTCACGTTTGGCTTATGAAGAATTTGGAGATGTTATTTCCTTTGATGCAACTTATGGCACAAACAGGTTTGTAGTACTTTTTTTTACCCATCTGACATATTATTAATTTTATCTGTGTTGTCCTGCATATTATAACTATAGGAAGGACCTGCAGCTTTTATTATTTAAATCTATCTTACCCCTTGTGCACTTTATCTATGTTGTATTGCACATCTTGTTTTTTGTAATGCACATTATATATAAATCCTCTGTGTTATGAATATGTAGATACAAACTGAAGTTCTGTCCATTTGTTGGAGCTGACCATCATGGGAGCACAATTCTTTTTGGTTGTGCTTTGCTTTCTAATGAAGAGCTTGCATCTTATGTATGGTTGTTTAATACATGGTTGAAGTGCATGAAGAATAAACCCCATGGTGCAATCATCACTGATTAGTGCCCTTCAATATGTGGTTAATGATCTTTTTATATTCTCATTTATTATTCATTTTATTTATGCTACTTTTTCTACTGTAATATCCAACTTATTATATGATTGATGTTAACTACAGTCATTTGCCAATGTTAGTATATTCATTAGGAATATTATTTGTACTTATCATGCATGTTACATCTGTTATGATGTAATAAAAAATAGTAAATTTTTAGTTATAATGCAACTGCTCTAGTTATGATGCAATATACAATATTGTATCCCAGTTTCATTCTATTACATACCATGCACTGTTCTAGTTATACTGCAAGTAACATTACTTATCATGCACCTAATTATAATACATATTCTGCATCTTGCTTTCTAATTTAATCTAATTTGACACTACTTTTTTGCAGGTGCATAAGTGTTGTTTTTCCAAATACCAAACACAGGTTTTGTATGTGGCATATTCTACGGAAGTTGCCCGAGAAAATAAAAGGTGGTGATAAGGATACAATTGAATCCCTAATCAGTGAAGTAGTTAGGTATTCTCATACCAGAATGGAATTTGAGGAAGAGTGGGCTGAAATTTTGAGGATTTATGAATTGCAAGACCACAAATGGTTGAAGGAAATGTGGGATTGTAAGGATAAGTGGGTGCCAGTGTACTTGACGCACCATTTTTGGGCTGGTATGAGTACAACCCAAAGAAGTGAGTCAATCAATTCATTTTTTGGGAAGTATTTCAATAACAAGACCTGTCTTAAGAGTTTTGTAGTACAGTATGAAAATGTTGTTGCCAAATTAAGAGAGAAGGAGATGGAGGAAGAGTATAGATGTATTGACAAATTGGTTGAGCCTTTTTCCAATCTTGAAATTGAGAGGCAGTACTTGGAGAGTTATACGCTTGATATGTTCTTTAAGTTCCAAAAAAAAGTTAAGGCATTGGCTGATACTTGTTGTGAGGTAAAATCAGATCTTGGAGAGTGTATCATCTATGAGGTTAGTGATGAATCTGTGGAAGAGAATTACAAATTTAGGGTTTTTTTCAACAAAACTGAAAAGAAGGCATCATGCGTTTGCAGACTCTTTGAGTTTGCTGGGATTTTTGTGTCAACATATTTTATGTGTTTTCAAGCAAGAAAAGATTAAAAAGGTTGAAGAATGTTATATTATGCAAAGATGGACAAAGTTAAAATCATGGTGTCACTTGGAGAGTTCCGACTTAGGGGTTTCAAATAGGTTGGCATCTGAGAATTTTCCCATTTGTACTCTCATATTCATGAAATATTCTCCAATTTGGTGCAATTAGGAGCACAAAATGAGCATGCTAGAGAACTCGTTGTAACTGGTATGTCTCAGTTACAAGAAACTGTCAAGTGTGTTTTAGGTGATGGTACATTTAGTGAGGTTGGGAATGCTTCTTTTTTTGGTAGTGTGCAAACATCTAACCCTTGCACTGATAATGTACAAGGCTTCCACACACCTGTGGTAAATGTGAAAAACCCTGTTGTGTGAATTTCCAAAGGACGTCCACGCAAACCTGGTCGTTTGAGAAGTTTTTGGAGTCCACCAGAAAATACAAAAGGGAAAAAAGCTCAAAATAAGGTTAACAAAGATACTTCTCCAAAACCCAAAGTTTGCAAAAGAAAAGCTCAATCTCTCTCCAATGATGCAAGAAAAAGAACTACAACAAAAGAAGGGTAAAGAAGTAATAAATCCTGGTTCTCCAACAGCTTCTCAGGTAATTTTGTATTATCCCTCATTTTTTGTACACAATTTTCGTAGTTATCATGCACCTTATGTATAGAATTGTGCACCTAGAGAATAAATTCGAGTTCACTGATTGATATTATCATTTATTAAATTACTTCTCTAAGTTACTATGCACCTTATATACTGTTATGTGCACCTTCAACAAATTAATATTATTTTTGATTAAATTACTTGTGTTAGTTACTATGCACCTTATATACTCTGTTGTGCACCTTCAGAAGATTGGTATTACCATTGATTAAATTACTTGTGTTAGTTACTATGCACCTTACATATTGTATTGTGCACCTAAAGAATATATTTCAGAGTGGGTTGTCCATGATTTTTCATATATTTGTATCTGAATAGACTTTTTCTGTTAATTTTGTTATTTATAATGCATATTACATAGTGCACCAGGGGGTTTATTCTTTATGCACTTCAACCAAATTATGCACAATAATATAACTGTGTAAAATAAGGTGCATGATAAATATAAAAAAATGCACTACAACTAAACAATTGTGCACGTGTTTGTAAAATAATATAACTGTCTAAAATATAACTGTGTAAAATAATGTGCATGATAAATATAAATAAAGTGCACTACAAATAAAAATAAAGTGCACATTTTTTTCTAATCTGTTTTATTTTATTTTAATTTATTTTGACAGGAAGATGATGCTTTAGCGAATCAAATGATTTCTTATCGAGCATCGTCAAATGGCACTTTTCACCCAGCAGGACCAACATGGACATTTGATTTGAATGAAGTCTAATGATTTTTTTAAACAAATTGTAGTTATCCCGAATACTTTTATTCTTTGGTGGAGGATATATTTACTTCTTGTTAGGTTTTATTTTTACCTTTTCATATGAATGTTTATCAATATAGCACAAAATTAAGAAATCTTTTTTTTTGTACATATTTACAATTGAAATTTTAATGTACAAAATTTATAGATCAATTTTATATTCTCTACATTTTGTCACGTTTTTTTGTTCATTTATTTCACATTAATTAGTAGAAGATTATAATAAACTAGTTCTCTTTTCGATTCAAATTTTTTCAATATTCATTAGTGTTAATGTTTTGAATAATTTTTCATGCAATTCATATATTATTGCATATAGTTCGTGAATATAATGTTACAATGAATATATCCTCTTTTGGGTTTTTATATTTTTTTGTAACTTATACAAAGTAGTATGCACAGTATCACATATTATTTTGATACGGATTGTTAACCATTAAATAGATTTATGTTTCAACTATTGACATGAAAGTTGTGAGAGTCAGATGGTTCGGGAGGGGGCGTTAGGCGCTGGTAGACCATAAGGTCGGGTGTTCGAACCCTCCTGAACCCTTTTTTTTCCAAAGTTGCTAAACCTCTTAAACCAAGTCTATTAGACGTTAACACAGGTTAATTCAATGCTAATCGTTTTTTTGAAAGCGACGCCCGACTTGTGGACCCGGCTCACTCAAATATTTGGCTCGTTAAATACATCTCCCGCAAAGTCACAGTCTAGTCCATTTCAATTTCACTTCACTGTTCCATAATTTTTTTTGGAATCTTTTCAAATCGACGCGATTTTTCACGAAATGGCAAGGGGAAGTGAAGCACGGAGAGGCTCTGAAGGAAGGGGACGAGGTGTCAGTAGCCGAGTAGGAGAAGTCGTCACTGCTGAAGGAGAAGTCGTTGTTCCATCAGCAAGTGAGACGAGGCGAGGAAGGGGAAGAGGAAGACGTGGAACATCTAGTCGAGGAAGAACATCCAGTCGAGGAGGAAGAGGCAGTAATGGTAATTTCACAATTCTTTCCCAAATTTTGGATAATTTCTTTTTTAATTTTGCTTAATTTTAGTAATGTCGATCATATTTGCATAAATGATTTCTCTTATTTGATTTATCTTTTCTTGAAAGTAATTTTTGTTTTCAAACATTGATTCGTTAATCATATTTACACAGATGTAGATCAGCATTTTGATTCTCTAAACCTAGGGTTTTAGTAAACATGTAATGCATGTAATATTTGTTATTGTGCATGTTAGTATAAATATGCGATATATGATAAACTACTGCGAAGGCAATGTTTTAGTTATTATGCATCTTATATGAAATACAATGCATCTAAGAATATTATATATTCTTGTTGTCATGATATCATTCAAATATACTGTATGAAAGTCTTTTAATATTTTTTTGCAGCATTTGCTTTGTCAGGGAGACCTAGTTGGTTGTTATAAAAAATGCATCTCCCTGTTCAATGAAGATATTGAAGAAGCATAATATCTCCTCTGTGTCACTCAAATTGGACACAACTGGGTTCTAATATGTGTTGATTGTAGTGAATCTTTAGTTAAGATTTATTCTTCTAAACCTAGTAAGCGTGGTTTGTCTGGTGAGATAAACAATCAAGTTAAATGGATAAAGAACTTTCTCAGCTGGAGAATATGCAGCAAGTCCATCTTGAAGTTTGATATAATTTGGGTTGAAAATGTACCAAAAGAGCAAAAGCAAGATGATAGTGATATTTTTCTTATTAGGTCGATTGTCAATATAATGCTTGGTCACCCTACAAACATTGTGTTGGTAAGTTTTTTTCTTTCTTTCAAATTTAAATTTTACTATATACATATATGTCAGAATATCATATTTACCTTACTTGATTTTTCATTGCAGGAAAATACAAGTCAAGAGAGGGCTTTGCTGACCTACAACCTCATTACTGACAATACCAACAGTGAGAAAATATTCATTTGATGTTCACGTAAGATTTCATGTTCTTTCTATATATTATTATGCTTTTTATTTATTGTTATTATGCATGTTAACACTGTTATCATGCAATTTAGTATTAGTATCATGCAAGTTAGCACTCTAAACTGATTATAATGCATGTTTACTGACCTATTATGCACCTTATGTATTGTTATTATGCATGTTAGTACTATTACCATGGAAATTAATACATTTAGAATGCATTTTAATCGTTTTTGGTTGTCATCAGAAATTCTAATCTCATTATAATCAATCTTTACTCGTTGTTATGCATTTTTTTTATTTGTGAATGATTTTTTTTAATGATTTTCTGGTTATGTGAACTTTTTGTTAAAAGTAAATGTAATTTATCGTTACGATGAACTTCAGGTACATGTACCTAAAGTAATTTGTACCAAAAGTGCACTTTAGGTACATGTAAGGTACCTAAAGTGCATGTAATTTGTTTAAACTGCATGAAAATATCAAGGTACATAAAGTGCACTTTTGGTACAAATATATGCACTTTTAGTCTTATTATCATGCACTTTAAGTCTGCTTATAATGCACTTTTGATGATTTAATTTTTTGTTTTTTTTGCAGGATTTCTGGTGTGAAGAATTGATGAAAACAGTAAGGTACATAAAGTGCACTTTAGGTACAAATATATGCACTTTAAGTCTGCTTATAATGCACTTTTGATGATTTAATTTTTTATTTTTTTGCAGGATTTCTGGTGTGAAGAATTGAAGGATTTCTGACTATTTTTAAGTAGTATTTTGTGAAATTTGAACTTGAAATTTTATGCTTTTGTGGTATTGTTTTTAGAATTTTCTGACTGTTTTATTTTGATAATTGGTGAACTTTGTTGTATTTTGAATGTTGGATTATCTTTGAAAACTTTGAAATTATTGCAAAAATGGAGAGTTTCAGTTTGAAATTGACAGATTCAGTTCGAATGGATATCTCCAGTTGGTATCAACTATGATATCTACCTATCAACTCTCTTTAGATAATTATTATGTTTTTTCAAACTGAAAAAAAGAATAAAAACCTAAAAAATAGAAGAAAAAGTCGGCACAGCCTGTTACCATCCCCTCCCCCTCGCTCCACTAAATTCAATTTACAAAACCCCACTGCCACTCCCCTGGGTCTCGGAAGCACGACAATTCAAAAATAACTGAATTTTTGTTGTTAAATGTGTCTATTCATGTCTACTCGTGTCTAATTGTGTCATATTCTGTCTAAACTTGTCATGTCTAGCCGTATTTCCCCATCGTTTTGTGTCGTGTTTCATACTGAGCCATATGAAAATCGTACTTTCTCTCGTAAGTATCGTGTCGTACTGTACCGTACAGTAAAAAAACCGAGCACGACACAATTAGAGTACGGCACATAAACAATACTATGATGTGTTAGGTGCAGTGCCATAATCACTCCGTGTCGTCCTGTGTTGTTTGTCCACGATGGCACAATTTCGAGAACACTACCTCTACCTCCGAGTACATGTGCTCTCGTGCAATAGCGGGCTTCCAGAGCAATGAGATCATCTTTCGAGAATATGAGCTTTCATGTAATTAATTGGAGGCTCTCACGCAATCATCGGTCCACTCGAGTCTCCGGACCTTTCCGGTATGATTCTTCCAAAGCATATTGTGCTAGATTCGATAATTTAAACTACGTGGTCCTTTTTTTATTATCAGATATTAAATGAATAAATTGTTTCTAAACAGATTAGTATTTCGAAAATAAAAAAAAGATAAAATGAACAGTATTGCAAATACCGTTTATTTCATTTTTGATTTGAATATGAAAATTTTTATAAATAATTTGAAAAAATAAAGAATAACATCTATGACTTTGAATTCAAATCTTGGACAATAATGACTATATTTTACAATTTACTTTCAGACGTGTTATTTAGATCAATGCATTCGGAGGTCACTTAGAAATTTAACTAAAAAAAAAAGAAATTCTAAGTACCTCTGAATGCATGAGTCTAGATGTTAACATGCGAACGTGAACGTTTAAAAATAGAGTATTGTCAAAGATTTGGATCCAGAGTTATAAACGTTATTCTTTATCTTTTCAGGTCAGTTATAAAAATAATTTAAACTTTTATACAGGAATATTTTATTATTAAAAAATAATAATATTTTAATTTATGAGTTGGGTTATATTTAGGTAAGTTTTTGTAACAACTTCAGTTGTGTTAGTCGATGCCGTAATTAAGTTTTTTTTGTCGTCGCAAGTAATCGGGATGTAGATATTCGAGTTTACTTCCACCGCATTGAGACTGACTTGCGATTAAAGAAACGAGCGATTCAAAATTGAATCTGGTGCAAACTTGTGATAAAATTACTAATTAAGACATAAGTTGAAGATGGAGCCAAATTTGAGATGCGAACTCCTCCTACCGCAAATCAGACTCGCGATAGAAGTAGACTCGAATATCTACAGCTCGATGACTTGCAACGATAAAAAATACTAATTACGGTCTCGACGAGCGTAGCTGAAGTTGATACAAAAAAATATGACGTATGATTAGCATTTTTTCTATTTTTGTAGCAATTTCGACTACGCTAGTCGGGACTATAATTAATTTTTTAACGTCATAAGCTATAGAGTAGAAGATATCCAAGTCTACTTCCACCATGTTGAGTCTGATTTGTGGTCAGAGTAATGTGCATCTCAAATTTTACACCATCTTAAACTTATGTCTTAATTAGTAATTTTTATCACAAGTTTGCGTCAAATTCAATTTTGAATCGCTCGTTTCTCCGATTGCAAATCAAACTCGACGTGTTAAAAAAAACTAATTACAGTTCCGACGAGTGTAGCCAAAGTTACTACAAAATTACCTAAAAATGATAATCATACTTAATATTTTTTGTTGCAACTTCGGTAACGCTCGCCGGGACTTTAATTAGTTTTTTAACATCACAAGTCATCGAGCTGTAGATATTCGAGTCTACTTCCATTGCGTTGAGTTTGAATTGCGATCGGAGAAATGTGCATCTCAAATTTGACTCTATCTTCAACTTATGTCTTAATTTCTAAAATTTTATTATGAGTTTGCGTCAGAATCAATTTTGAATCCCTCGTTTTTCTGATCGCATATCGAACTCGACATAATGCAAATAGACTCGGATATCAACAGCCCGATGGTTTGCGACGATAAAAAAAACTAATTATGATTACGATAAGCAGAGCCGAAATTGTTGCAAAAATTATCTAAATACAACACAACTCATATATTAAAATATTAATATTTTTAATAATAAAAAATTCACTCATAAGGCAGCATGCTGACTTCAGAAAAAGAATCATTGGTAACACCTTCCAATTGGACTTTTTAATTGGCCGGTGTTTGCAACCCGTTCTTTTCTAGTTCCGTATTTTTGTAAGTTTTTGTCTTAATACAATTAATTAATTTTATTTCTATTACTACAAAATTCGACCACATGGTGCCCGATCGAAGCAGTATTTAGGCTCGAATATCAATCGTGCCATCAGTAGAGTATTGACAAAACCCGGATGAAGCCGACCCGGCCCAGAAACCTGAGGCTGCGACCCTGCCTGGCCCGACCAGAGGGCAAACCTGTGCGGACCCGTCTAAAAAAAACCGGGGGCCAAGGACGGGTTGCGACCAAGATTTTTGGAAAAACCTAACTTAAATCCGGTGCGGGATTGGACCGACCCAGACTGACCCGACCCGCCTAACCCATCTTTAACCCGCCATTAACTCGTCGTTAACCTGCCATTGATATTCCTTTTATTTTTAACAAATTATTTGAATTTTTATAATTTTTTGAATTAAAAAATAAACTTAACAGAGTATTTTTTTTGTCATTTTATGTCTTTCCATTTATACTTGTGCTAAGAAGGTGGAGGGAGATTTCTACAAGCTTCATTAAAATATCTAGACATAGTGTAGAAACATTCTAGACATATTTTAGTATATCTAGATATATTTTAGAATAAATGTAAAAACTTTGATTTCTTGAGCAAGATAATTTTTTTAGAAACTTCATATTATTTATATAATTTGAATCATTTGAACTTGGTCAATGTTAAATCTCTCAACAACAAATGCTCTGGAAAAGAGAGGAAAACTCTGGAAAAAAAAATATAACAAAAACAATAAGATAAAGAAGGAAGGAGGAAGCTGTATCACTCAAATTTAATGTTCACTGAAAAACAATAAGTTAAACAGCAAAGGAGTTCAAACATAAATTTACAGCTGATCTCTTTAGGGGGGGCCGATTCATGTTGCAGCGCGTCAGCTGATAACTAATTGTTTCATGGATGAAAAGCTGATAAATTCTGAAGAATATGGTGAAATTATAATTATTTTACAAAACACTTTGATATTTATTAACATAGAAAAAAAATGTACTTTTTTATAGTTTTTAGTTGCTTATAATTAGCATGAACAGTGACGGAGCCACATGCAGTTAGGAAGGCCAATTTTTGTTTTAAAAAAAAAGATCATGCATTTAATTTTTTTTAAATTATGTTTATAATATGAATTGTTGTAAGAAAATGCACTGAAAAAATTGTAAATCTTGAACCTCTCTGATGAAAATTTTGAATTCGCCCTTGAGCATGGAGACTAAAGTCATTTAATATCTAATAGCTACACCATTTATTTCTTTTTTTATATTTCTTTAAAATATTTTGGTTACAAGTTGCATGTGTTATTTTTAGACCAAATGACCATTTTTCATTAGTCCATCAAACCAAAGCCATTAATATCTACTAAACCTACTCCACTTTTTTTTCCCTTTAATTTTATTTTGTTGCAAGTTGAAACTTGATGCATTTGTTTTTTTATTAGACCAAATGACAAATCTCGTTAGTCCATCAAGCCAAAGCCAATCCACTCTGTCAATAAAAATGCACGTTTGAAATGTTTTTGAGAGCCTTTATAGTTTTATTATAGAACAGAGACTACTTATACAAGTACATTGAACTTAATTGTTCCTACTATCTCATTTTTCGTATAAAAAAACAAGCAATTTGTCTAATGGATCCTCTCAATATACGGTTTCAAGTATCGTTATCTTTAGTTATATATAATCCCATGTTTGAAACATACCATATTATATCTTTTTAAAATGAAATCAAATGCACTAAAATTTAAATAATTTAATATGTATAGTCGAATTTACAATTCGCAACCTCTTACATGAAATACATACCGAAATTTTTTAAGTAATAAAATATTATATGTAATTAAATATATAAAAAAATGTGAAATGAAATTATGTATATACTATTCTCGCTACCCTTGATGGCGAGTTTATCTCTTTTTCGACGTTTAAAAAAACGAATAAATCTTAAAATCGTCAGTGCCACAGGAGGGTATATCTCGACGTAATTAAAGTCATGAGATATGAAGATTCCATCGGGGAAATGAAGCATTTACTCGCAATCCTAGGTGGCGAGTAAAGTCTAAACTCACTAGCGGCATTGCGAGTATAGGTTTTATATTCAAAATTCATTCCACTAAAGAAAAAAAAAACACCCCAAAAACGCCCAAAAATATACATAAATTCATGTTAAGTAAATGGTACATAAATTTATACATTCATAAAAGTAAAGGAAGAAACATACATGAGTTCGTAAATGGTACATAAAATCAGGTTAAGTGCACAAATGGAAGCATACATTCATGTTTAGTTCAAAAATACAAAATTAGTAGATGATTTCTAAAATATAAAATTAATTTCTTCGACAGAGACGATTGAGAAATCCGGGTGAACGGCTGGTGGATGATCTGCCTTGACTGGTTCCTGCAAAAGATGCATGAAAAATATGATAGTCAGAAATATGTGATCCTTCAAAATTTATGATAGTTACAATTATGAACTAAAAAATACACATACCTTATTGTTGGTTTGATTGAGGATGTTAACTTGTGGTATGGTTGACGGTGCCACAAACTTCACATTACCTTAGCTCCAAGTCTCCCTTTCATGACATCCATTGTCATGTCGTACCGCTTTGATTTTCTTCTACCTCTTTTCACCAATGTATGATCAGGTACTATCCTATCACCTCCGTAGGATGGCCAATCATCTTGTCCACTAAAGATCCTAAATCGACCCTCTCAAGTGGCCATCAACATAGCCACATTGTACAATGGATTAGTAAACTCATTTGGATCAATCTTACGATAAGCACATACTGCAAGTACGTGAATAACATGCAATGCGTGCATTTTGTGGCTTGTGACACTTGCATATGGGATGTTCACCCAGATTGGTTGTGCAAGAATAAATCTTATTTTGGTAGCCTTCATTGGTGATATGCTAATTTTTGCCAATTACCTCATACAAACCTGCATCTACATCAACTACTCGGACCTCATGTCGCCCGGCCTTTTTGGCCCTTCTTTCAAGTATGTTCGAGACTTTATTGAAAAACTTTTGTTTCTCATTTGCCAATTTTCTGGCCAACAACTTTGTTTGTTGAACCACTCCAGAAGCTTGTAGTATGTTGCAATGACCAGGGCACATACCAGTCTCCCACGAGCTTCTTTGAACATGTTGTGATGTTGTGAAGTGATTATGAACCGTTATTGGTCATTACCCCCCCATATATGTCCCCTGTCATGACATAGGGACCATATGTCAGGACGCCATGCCTCATTGTTGTTTGTCTCGTCATCCTTACCAACACTGCTCAAGTATTTTCCACTATCTTTACCAATTGTTCACCAATTGTTCACTTGCTTAAGGTACTTTTAAAGTTACATGGACTATTTTTCCGTGAAGCTTTCTTGAATTTGCTTACCGCCATAGCGTTGTAACACTTAGCTAGCATATTTTCAGCAATGTGTTGTGCACAATACTAGTAGACAGCTTCGTCGTTCGCCACGTTTCAATCATACAAAGGACTGCGACAAAAGGCTCGAATAGCCAAATGCCGGTTGTGACACTTTGTAGTGTTGTTATCTACCACCTCGTACTCTTGATTCTTTTTTATCTGCCACATTGAAAGAGCAAATTGAAGGTGTTCCTTCGAACTGAAGGATTGATTCTCTGCTATTAGACCATCAGCAGATACATTAGGCTCATATAAACTATAGTCAGCAGGACGAAAATCCAAGGTGTCGTGCATGCTTCTGGGCGGATGGATTTCTCCCAAACCAATAAATGGATTTTATTGATCTCTGCACCTGACCGAAACATCTACAATCTCGTTAAAGGATCATCATCATCCTCGAGGTGTCTAACTATATCCTTCGAATCAGAATCCTATTATCACCTCGTTGTACAACATAATCCTCGTCTTCCTCATCCTCCTCTTCATCATCACCAACATTATCATCATCCTCTTCGTAGTCATCATTATCATTGTTATTAATTATCGACTCAATAGAAATTTGAACATAGTTTGATTGTTCTGGTTTAGATCGATCAGTGGTAATCGGGATAGATTCAGGAATGAACTGAGATGCAATACTGATCCTGGGTTGACTTCCCGATAAAATGTGATTGTTCTGAATGAGGTCACTTTAACAAACAATTGAACAAGTTTCATTTTAGGCACACACATTTCGCAAGCTACTTTCCAATAACTTCCATCGTACACACTTATCAAATTAAATTAAAAATAACCCGCATGTCCAATATTCACCCGGCACTGAATTTCAATCGAATATTCAGATTCCTCGTACCCTAAACATTGAAAGATTGAACTTTAAGTTCTTCGAAAGTAGTACATTATTTATCTCCGAGCGTGAACCTCGCGGGTAACGTATAATCTGCACCAATTTGTGGAGAGTATATTGCTTTGCCTCCGCAAAAAACAACAATCGCAAATGCTGACATTATCTACAAATAAATAAAATATCTCAAAAATTACTGAAAGAATCACATTGCATTTTCTGTATAATTAATACAATATCACATACCTTAGATTGCACAATAATTATCGATACGAAACATGATTATTGTCTGTTCATGAAACATGATTGCACAATAATTATCGATACGAAAAATTTCATACTCCCGGAAATATTTATATTTATGCATGACATTTTCAAAATAAATCGAATACATATATTTAATAAAAAAAACAGCAAACAATCTAGTACTTCAAATAAGCTAATTGTGCACTACCACACAAAAAATCTACCAACGGTTAAATTTCACTTTGCCCAATGGTTATGCACCCGTTACTATCTAAGGAGTTGTATCGTATAAATTTTTTTTGGCAAATGACTGTGTCGAAGAGAAAATAGTAATTTAATATTCGAAATAAGACAACAATTATTTTGTAAATAATCGTTACCATAGAGTACCTAAAGCAATAGTTATTTAATAAATAATTGTTGCCTTAGGTCTCTATATATATATATTTTAAATTTTATAATGGCTAGCCCTAGATTTAACATACCATTTAATCTGTCACAAATATTATAAATTACAAACGAAATAGACAACACATGAATATTGTATATAACATGTCATATTACAAACTATGATCACAATAAAGAAAAAAAAGAAACAAAATACAAATAAAGCATCTAACTAGAAAAAAATACAAAAAATAGCTAAAAAGATGAAATTGTTTTCTTAGCACAGTAAATGATACAATGCGGAACTTTTTATCAAAAAAATTGAACTCCTCTTTTGAAATATTCGGCAGACTTAACTTCAGACTCAATTATGTGTAGGAGTTCAATTTTCTTGTAGAAAACCTAACAGGAGATGCCTTTTAAATTCCATCTTTTAGTTAAGATATCAATTGCATCAAAATAGAAATAGAGTTGACCTAGTGCTAGAATTGTGGGCCTGCAGTTTGTGAAACTTTCTAAACAAATCATACATTCATGTCTAGAGTTGACTTCATTTACACTCATTTATTGATCACAAGTGGCCCGTATGCTTTCTATGTACTAGGAACCCTACCATGCAATATCTCTCACAAAGAACCCCTACATAAACACAGAATACAAACTCTTAGATAAATAACAAATAATTAGTATATTCACAGTAAATGCAAAAGAAAAAATATATTAAATAACTTCTGTTAAAGTAAACAATTGATCTCTCTTTAAAATAAAACACCTGAAACTCAGGTGATAACTTGAAATTCAAGTCAGTGAGTTAAGATCTTTACTTGAGTACAAATTAACAATCTTTGAATTAGAGACTAAAGTAATGTTTCGATGTGATTGCGAGTTTGAAATTCAATTAAATGAGCTTTGATTGATATTTAAAATTGGAAGGCTTGACTCTTAAAAGGATCCGACTAACAATTTTTCAGTCTTCGTCCTTCATTTTTGTCTCTCTAATTAACTTTGCCAAAAAGAAAAAGTCAAAAAGTCAAAAGTGGATAAAAATGGAAAGTTAGATCGCTCGCACTCTTCTGAACTTTTCCGCCATACGCAGTATTCTGAACATTTTCATAACTCGTATATCATACATAAACTAAATAAACAAGGTGTTCATATTAGTTGTTTCAAGTATGTTGTCCACTCAAAAGTGTAACTAATAATGTTTATCACAGAATGGAATGCATACTAAATAAACAAGGTTTTCATATTAGTTGAAACAGGTGTTCATACTAGTTGTTTCAAATATGTTGTGCACTTAAAACTGTAACTAATAATGATCATCACAGAATGAAGTACATACTAAATAAACAAGGTGTCCAAATTAGTTGAAAAAATATTCATATTAGTTGAAACATATGTTCATACTAGCTGTTTCAGATATGTTTTGTACTTAAAACAGTAACTAATAATGTTCAACACAGTCCATATAATGGGATGCATACTAAAAAAAGCAAGGTGTTCATATTAGTTGAAAATGTGTCCATATTAGTTGAAACATGTGTTCATACTACAAAACAAATGTTCAATATTAGATATTGCACATATGTTCGTATCATTTGTTGTGTGTGGTAATTGATCGTCGTTTTTGACAATTTTCTCTTTGTTTCTAACAATCTATCGTTGAAAAGAAGATTAAAAAAGAAAGAACGAAAAAATAAAGAAAAATGAGAAAGAAGAAAAATGCAATTATGAGAGAAATACGTATTCAGAAAGAAATAAGACAAAATAAGAATAAAACATAAAAGAAAGCGAAATACAAAAGATGAAGAATCAAAGATTTTCTCTTAGATAAATTACATATAAAATGTGTATTTAAGTTCACACATGCTGATCTATAATTTTTTTCCATTTTTTTTTGGGAAAAATGGGTCAAATCTCCTTTGGAACTTTCTTTGTTAATTAGCTATCGCGTGAGCTACTAATTATAATAATTAGTTGGGACGGGATTAATCTTGATTTAGTTAAAATACATATGAATCAGCACGAGGGCAGTTAAAATTGATGTAACAGTTATCAGAACTGAATATGTAATTAATTAAAGTGTTAATTATGCAGTTGGCTGCTTATATCGTCTTACATTAGCACTCATTAATTAATTATATAGAAAAATGTTTCGGCGATACGCTCGTCGATACGAATGTCGTTCTACATGTTAAAAGACTTATTATACATGTTATTTGAGTTATTACACATGTTAAGAAAATAACTTGCATAATTACTCAAATAACATGTACAATTATTTCTCAGGACAAAATAGCATGCACGATAATTCAAATAATATGCATAATAATTCTTTTAACATGTAAAGTAACATACGTATCGTTGAGCGCATCGTTATCAGCTTCCTTATATATAACATGTCACAATTGACTTATCGGCTTAATTACTTCAAATGTCATTAAGATCATATTTTCCTTAAGATTACAACTACTTCAATGACTATTAATTCATAAAAATTAATTATCTTATTTAATATTCAAGTTGAAGACGGACTCTGACATGGTCAATTAGAGTTAATTAATGGGCGTTATCTTCTTAGTAGAAATAGAATTCTCCGTTACATCTCTATGAGGGGGTGGAGGAAGGGGATGCTGAGTTGTCTGGCATCTCGTAATATTTCTAATATTTACACTTGATTTTTAATTTTTTTTATTTATTGCTCGTAGACTTACGACACACACACATACAAAACAAATTAGAAAATAAACTTGAAACCTCTCCCCCTAAAAGTAGCCCCTAGCGAGGCTTGAACTCCAGACCTCCCCCATGAATGAAGGAGGACTTGTGCCTCACCACTACACTAAGTAGGATTTGGTGCACTTGATTTTTAATATTTAGTCTACTAGCGTATATCAACGTTGTATTGACATCTTCTCAGTATTTTCCAATATTTCTGATATTTACGCTTGATCTTTAATATTTAGTTCATCTAGTACATTTCATCGTTGTATTGACATCATCCAATAAAAAAACAACTCAATTGAAGGCACAAAATCAGATATAGAAAGATAATGGACTGTAAAATAAAAATATACATACGAAAAAGATAATGTTGCAGCCTATTCTAAAGGAATCAAACTTTCAATTCACTGTTTGGACATGCACGTAGTAATGTACTTTTTCGGTGTTACCAATTCATTAGATTTTTGTTTTCAATTGTATTGTGTATATTCGTTATATATAAAGAGTTAATTATAGATTTGTTTTTAATATTTTATTGTTGGTTATGATTGAAATGATCCTAAAAGATCTTATTATTTTTTAATATTCTTAATATTTCATATTTGAATTGATTTTATTTCATCACGTTATGATATAATTTAAAGATCTCGTATTTTCTATTTAGATTCACCTTTAATTAAAATTCTCTACACAAGATAATTTTGAATAATTGATTTATTGAAAATATTTTGTTTTTGATTAACCCATAATCATCAAGGTTTTTAGATATAATTAATCTGCAACTTCAATTACAAGTTTGAATAAAAGTAATAATTAACTTCTCCCACATGAATAAAAGTAATTATTAACCATAATCAATTACAATCTTTACATTGGAAAAAACCTAGTAGGTCAGATTGGTTAAAAGTCATTAATAAGATTAAACAAAAATTACCACTTTGACAATGAATAATGCTATCACATGAAGGGAGATTAATTTTATTGAATTATGTATTTTCTTCTATTCCTTTATATTACATTTAATATATAGAATGCCTAAATGGGTTTGGAAAATGACTGATAGGGTAAGGAGAGAATTCTTATGGACAGGGGCAACTCATACAGATAAAAAAAAATGTCACTTGTTAAATGGAACAAATTGTGTAGGGAGAAGGAATTTGGGGGATGGGAAATTTTGAATTTGCTACAAATGAATTATGCCTTAATTTGCAAATAAGCTTGGTTATTTTTATACCAACCTCATAATAGTATATGAAAAGAAATAATTATTGTTAAATATAATAAATTTAATAAAAAAATATCTCCATTCTGGTCAGGAGTAAGCCAGTTGTACAAGTTAATTCAAATGAATAACACTAGGATAGTTGGAGATGGTAGTTCCATTGAATTTTGAAATGATATATGGTTAAATAACTATGCTGCAAAGTTGCAATTTCCTTTAGTTTATAATAAATAAATGAAAATATTTCACTCGCAAAAATTTGGAATATAATGGAAAGATTAAATTTAATCTTAACAGAGGGGTATCCACTGAGATGAGAATATAAAAAGAAAAACTCACAAATAATTTACATAATACAAATTTTAGTACAGGAAGAGATTCCTCAAAATGGAATTTAGAGTCAGATGAATTTACTCAGTACATCCATGTACAATTTTCTTAACTATGGAGTGTACATGTTAATATTACACATACAGTATGGAATTTAAAAATATGGTCATGTATTTATACACACTAGTAATCGTACCCGTGCCAAGCAACAGGAGACATTATGAACGAAAAAGAATCATTTAAATTGCGTGTTGATCAAATACTATTTTTGCGTGTATCACATTTTTGTGAATTATTCGACGCATATTCAAAATTATGTGTTCTTGTCAATTAGTTGTATTAAAAATAGATGCTTGGAGAAGTGATTTTACAATTTTTCGCGCGTATTTATCTTTCAACTACATAACAATATAACATATACATGCACTGTACAACAATTTCATTTAGACGATGATTCTCTAAGTATCACCGTTGTATTATCTAGCTAGGATTTTTGCACATTAACTCCATGTCCATTGTCCCTTCTTCGATATACTGGATATTAGTCGTCTCCTTGAAGTGTTGACTCATTAAATTGTTTCGGAAAATGAAATCTACATCATTTGAGATCACCTTGCATGCAAGGACAATTAGGATTCAGACTTCCACACGGTCCATGAAACATGTAAGTAGCAACCAACTTGTGCAACATAGGGTGTTTTTTTGGGTCGGGGATTTCAGCTGACACAAGTTGGTCGTATTGATCTGGATTCATTCGCATGGAATGGATAATAACATAGGGTAATTTCTATAGTATAGTATAGTATAGTATAGTATGATGTCTGTGTCATGCAACAGATAATATTTTTATTTTACTAAATTTATTTTTTAATATTTTGTGAATGCATTTCAATTATATTCTCATGACAAGTTTTATAAAGTTATAAAAATCACATCTCGATAAATGTTAATATTTCCTAATATGTTAATACATTATTCTCTGATCCAAATCTTTTTTCGGTGGACTACAATCTGATTGGGGAAACAATAACGAGCAAATATATATAATGTAATGACAAGTCATCAAAATTGGCAAGTTTATGAGCACATTCAATTGTTTTTGTTTTCTTTTATTTTGGATTAAGGAGGATGAAAGATGAAATTAGAAGAATACAAAATTAACGGTTGTGATTTATTCAAACAACCGATCTAACTCATAAAACTCCAAGCTCTTTTATTATTTATATAGTATATATAGTATAATTATTAGTATCATAACGCCAATAGATTGATACTCATTAGCTGGAAACGAAATCCTCTCCTATATTTTTTGGGCGGCGCTATTATAAGCGCAATATTTCCAATTTTCAGTGCAGAGACAAACTTTTTCTCTATTTTTCTGATTTTGCCTCTAACTAAAACATGTAGATAGATATGCACTGCCAAGATAATCAATGCGTTGTTACTTTGAAAAAAAGCAAGCGCGATTTTATGATCTGAAATTCTTCTTGTACAAAGAAACTATCAAATACATATAAATGATTTGGCTTTATACATTCTCTTATTTCTCGTCAGAATTATAATTTCGATAATGATCAACGCCAACAATAAAATGTCATTTTCACTTAATGATACGAAATTTATGTTTGAAATTATATTGAAAGAGTTACATATTAGTAAATATAAAACAGTTATGTCCGAAAGCTGATATTAAATTGTTACTAAACTATAAAGTATATTGATAATATAAATGAGTTTGTTTTTCATGTCAAATATGTTGACATTAGATGTAAGTTGTAATTTATATGTGTTAAAAATATCTAATATGCCAAGTATTATTGTATGTATCTGAATCTATACGATATTGAAAGTAAATTGTGTTGCATTTTTTTAATGTAACACAAACTCAAAAAGTTGATATTGTATGGAAAATTTAAAAATTATGTAATCAAATATTATAAGAGTAAAATGTTCAGCACCAATTAGCACAATATTTTCTAGAAAGAAAAAAAATCATGTTTTCAAAAAATATTTAACGTATGTTAACCTTGAGTCGATCATTTAATCGTTAAACTTTAAAATGAAATTAAAATATAGTTAAATTGTAATATAAATAAATTTTTAGAACTATTTTTCGAATATGTAAAATACCAATTTATAAAATTTTATGCTTAATAGTAATGGAATTATGAAAGAAATGCAAAAATAATAAAAGTAAAGTACTTAAAATTTTTACATATACAATTACACTATTATATTGCTATATCCAAAATATTTAAAAAGTGAGAAATTTATAGAGTTGAAACAAGACTTATGGAGTAAGTTCAAATTTTTATTTTTTCGATAACTCAAATTTGTTCCTATTCATCGCTGGTCTTTCTAAATTACTCGCATAGTATAATAAAATGCACCAATAAAACTTCCATTGAGCTCAATTTCTTAAACAAAATGGACATAAACCATTTTATTAGCTTGAATAACATTTAATTGTCAAAAATAATTAAACCCATTTTATTCTAAAAATTACAGTCTAACTTTTTAAATGAAAGTTAAAATTCGTTTTTTTTTGTTTTAAAAAAGTACATTTGAAAACGACATGATTGATGTACATTGATAGTCAGATGACAATATGTGAATAATCATTCTTATAATACTTACCATATATAATTTGTACAAATGACATTATTGTCCTTATAGAATCAAGCATTGTGTATTAATATCCTATAGTTTGAAGGGTATTTTAGTCCATAAAAAAGTAAGACTATGACCAAATGGAGAACTTCATTTCTTAGATGTTTTATAAGATAGTATAGATATTGGAAAAAGGAGGTCCTCCTCAAGTGTACAATCTTTTTAGATCTGCAGCAACTCAGAGAGAAGTTGTCGAAACTCCACAGGAAATAGAAGTCAACAGAGAGGCTGAAGAGGCAAGGCAAGGGAAGATGGTTTTTTCACCATTTAAGTTTCTGAAGTTGGTTTGTATTTTTTTGTTCTTCAGTAGGTAACTGTATAGACCTTCTATACCTCTTTGTATCAGACTTAGTTTGCTTTCGTTTTGTTAATGGAAGCCGGCACTCTGACTTGGGTTGCTTTTATTAAAAAAAAATATTCTACATGAAAGACGTATGCATTATAGTTGTTAAATAGATGTGTTGATTCTTTTTTTAAGTATTGCATATAACAAACTCTAAAAATGTTACAAATTTACATCTTGCATATTGAATGCACTCATGATTTAGAATAATATTAACCTTTCGTACTTTACATCTTAAAATTCTAATAATTAATGTCTAAAAATATCGGATAGAAAAAATGAACAATTGACCTCTATATCAACAAAAAAAAGATGAAAATTTTCGAGATTACATGATTTTCTATATTAAAAACATAATTGTTGAGAGATTTCTTTCTGATGAGATTAAAAATCTGTATGATTTTTTGAATATTCTAGAGCTAAATTTAAATTAACAAATTCATATAATGTAAATTTTTATCGAAATATTCAAATAAACTAGAAACTTGACTTATTTTTTGTTGTGTTATGTTTATAAAAAAAAATATCTCATTTGATTATTATGTAGCATTTTTATATTAACAAATTGTTATATAATTACTTCAACATATTATTTGTTATTGTTAATATTTTTTTTTAGATTTTGAACTTTCAGATCTCGACATCCCAAGCTAAAATTCTGACTTCGTCCCTGATCTCTAGTTTGCAAATAAAACAAAAATAAGGTTAATTTCTAATTATTTTATTCCGTCCCTCTTTTACGCTTAAATTGAGTTCGACGCAATTTAAGCGTACTCCTTGTCACGAATGGAAAATAAAATTATACCCAAATGATTAATAATATATATATTTTTTTCATTTTAGGTGTATGCCTAATATTCTGTCATAATCCCTGTGAAATCTCCTTGAATAAAGAATTGATTTGGCCAAACAAGTGAACCATTGAAACAGATGTTATCCATCAATTCAGTAAAAAATTTCCGAGTGTGATATCTGGACCAAACTACACATATTTAGATTTTATTATAGAGAATTGCTAGTATTAATTGTACCAAATATTATATTAATACCATGAGTTAGGCTACGATATTTCGCAAAATATATATATAGTCTCTTGTAGTTCGCATTAATATCTCAAATTTCAAAGTCCATAAAACTTATTCAGATCATTGAACATTACATTCATATTGAAATATCTTTGAAAATCAAATTTTATATTTCTAATTTTTTTTTGTTATTTCTTTAATAGATAGATAGATAGAAAAGGTATTTGATCTAACGTTTTTCGTACAATCCTATATGCTCTAAAAGATAATAATAATAATAATAATAATAACAATAATAATAATAATAATAATAATAATAATAATAATAATAATAATAATAATAATAATAATAATAATAATAATAATAAAAAAAATAAAAAGGTACCGGGAAGACCAGAAATTTTGTTGGGTATCTACGCAAATATAACTCTAATGTCTTTCCAAGTGCATGAATAAACACATAAATGGATGCCAAGTGCCAAACTGGAATATTATCTCATTTAATCATTGACCAATCAAGAAAATGCCTCAGCCTGAAATGTAAATACAGGTGTATTTTAAAAAGTCACTCTCGTTAAAAAAAATAACAATAAAAATGTTACTACAGCAGACTTTTCTTTTCTTTTTCTTTACATTTTTTCTAGAAAATTTGTAGAGATTCTGCCCTCATTTACAATTATTTATTTATTTTTCGTTTATAATATTAACAAGTAACGACTCATCAGGACATATTTGAATTGCACACAAAATAAGAAAACACCTGAGTGGCAAAATTCGGATCAAAATAATAATAATGACATTTCCTAGATCACTGACTTCAATGTTAATTCCGGAATCACAATTTCAGAAATTAATTTTGAAATTACTAACTTCGAAATTAATGATTTCGGAATTAATTCTGAAATTAGTGATTCTAAAATAAAGGTGTGATGGGGATGGAGAAGGGACAAACAATTAAATTTGGAAGCAGTTGAATATTGTACAAAGTTCTTTTAACTTAAAAGAATTTATCCTATAAACAATTAATTATATTATTAATTAACTAAATAATTAAATTATTAATTGATACATAAAATGTTTAATTTGTTTGTCTAAATATATAGATGAAAATTTATTTTATTATTTTATTGAGTATTTTAATGTTTTGAAATTTGAAAAAGATAATTATTTATTAATTTCTTATATCAAGTTCCATCTTGTTTGTCAGAACTGTAATTAATATTTTCTATCATCACAAATCATCAAGTCGTAGATATTCGAGTCTATTTTCATCATGTCAAGTTTGTTTTGCGTCGGAGAAACGAGCATCTCATATTTGGATAAATTCATAACCTTAGATATTAATTAGTTATTTTTTATATCAAGTTCGATCGCGTTCGTCGGGATTATAGTTAGTGTTTTTCTATCATCGCAAGTCATCAAGTCCTAGATATTCTAGTCTATTTTTATCGTGTCAAGTTCGTTTCGCGATCGGAGAAACGAGCATCTCATCTTTGGATAATTAGGTCTTAATTAGATACTTAAGACCTAATTATCCAAAGATGAGATGCTCGTTTCTCCGACCGCGAAACAAACTTCACATGATGAAAATAGACTAGAATATCTAGGACTTGATGACTTGCGATGATAAAATACACTAATTACAGTCTCACAAGCTCGGTCGAACTTGATATAAAAATTTAACAATTAGTTATTCTTTTCAATTTTCAAACCTTTAAATATTCAATAAAATAATAAAATAATTTTTCATCTATATATTTACACAAACAAATTAAATATTTTATGTACTAATTAGTAAGTAAATTAATTAATCTAAGTAATTAATAATCTAATTAACTGTTTATAGATTAAATTATTTAGTTAAAAAAAACTCTGTACAACATTCAACTGCTTTCGGAATTAATTTGTTTATTCCCTCCCTACCCTTCCTGCACATTTATTCCGGAATCATTGATTCCAAAAATACCATCTTGGAGATTTCGGCATGAATTTTGGCACTCTGATATTTTTTATTTAATTATTATTATTAAAAATTGGTAAAAAGTCACTCTCGTTAAAAAAAATAACAATAAAAATTCCACTATACCCGATACTTTTCTGATCTTTTTTCCAAAATTCGATCCCTATCATATTTTTATTCAAATAAAAAAGTGGCAAATGCTTTACATATCAATTTTTTAATAAAATTAAATATGTGCAATAAAATTTTAATAAAATCAAAGTGGTAAAACCATGATACGCTAAAGACAACTGCCACCCAAACCTGACAAATGTTGGCATAATTCTGAGAATTCTACAAAAACATCCAAATAATGAGCAGGCATGCGTGATGAATAACAGAGGATTTAAAGACATGCCAAATGGGGCCTATGTCATAATACCAAACTTTATTCTGTTTGAACAACTAATTGGGTGCCCCAAATCAATACCAAATAGTTTTCATTGGCCCCATTAGATGCCGCCAAGTGGCGCAAGATCGGCCAATCGCCGTTGTCGGCTTGTGTCTCGTTGGACAGTCATGTATGATACTGATACAGCCTCTCTGGTTCAACACTTCAGCATCATACTTCTTTTGTTTTATGGTGACACAACTGATAAGAACATAGGCAATGAGTGATGCAAATTTGTAGTACCAGCCTTCACAAGTTTTGAATTTCAATCTATTAAAAACAGTAAAATACACTTCTATTTGAGAATGGGTTAGAAAAGGAAGGAAATAGAATTCAATAGGGCAGACTGTGTTACCATGGTTCATTCATTGCACAACTTTTTCAGAGAGGTTAGGATTGTTTTGAGTTTTTGTTAAAATTTCAACTTTACAGGGTCACAAGTGAAATTTTTTGTTTTATGGATGTGCATGTAGCAATGGCATCCTAATAATTGTTTTTTTCTGTCATTCAGATAAGAAAATAAAATATATTAAAATAGCAGATTTACAAAAATAGGGCCTCTCATCACATCATTCCTGTATCATTATGTGGTTCTTCAATGGAAATTTTATGTGAGACCTTTTGCGTAGTGAATCATATTATTACAATTTATAGTACTGTTACAAATTTAATTGGAAGGTCACTATCATTTAGCTTCTTTAGTCGCTAGATATTTGTGTGCAAAGAATTCGCTACAGATAATCCCAATGACTGTAACCCAAATCGCCTAACAAACAGGTCAAATATCACAACACAACCGGCTTCTGTATAAAAGATAATGCAAACTGCACACACTTTTGTCTAATGTGGTTTGTAATTTTCTCAGCCGTTTGATCTCGATCCGACGACGAGGAGATTGTGGTAGTGGTGAATCTGTGTGGGCCCAATGATAACAATGTGTTAGGTGTTGAAAGCCCTTGGATTATGGATGAACTGCTCTGATCTAGACACGTGGCAAGTGGCACATGCATGCCATGTGGTGTGGATGGGTGTGAAGAAGTTAGATCCAACAATTGGATGCATTGCATTGGGTCCATAACATTAGTCACTATCAAACCTTTTGTGACAATTGAATAATTATCCCTAAGTTTTAATAAGGGACTAATTCAAGGGAGAAAATATTAATTGGAATGGGTATGGGGAATAAATTATAGAATTGCCAAGAGAAACTAATAAGAAAAAAAAAAGACAAACTATGAAGGATGTAACGGGTCTGACTTCTCTAGAATTCTCTTGATAATCAATTAATCATTGATGTGAACTCTTTATGACAATCGTTAGATAGTGTTGGGGCGTCGGTACCAATAGATAGGGATACCGACATCAGTACAATTGGTACACTCAGCAATGCTGAGTTCTGAGATGACTGAGATAACGAGTTTGTAACTTCTTTTTTACTCAATAGAAAAGAAGTGGTGGGATTAAAGTCCACTTATTTCAAAAAAAAAAAAAAAAACTCTTTAAGATTGAGCTATCAATTTTACCTGTTTCCTACCAAGCTTGTGTAGGAAGTAAAAATAGATGTATGTGCGTTTATTATACGAGGAATGATAATTGGCTAATTCATGCAATTTTTATACATTCGCAAATCTTAGCTGCCACCCAAATGTATTTATACAGTTATGGAAAATCGTTTATACTAAATATTGAAAGTGTTCATACATAATGTTAATAGAGTTACAAATTTCAAAAATAACATTTTTACTATTTCGTAAGAGTATTTAACTTCAATTTTATTTTAGTCAATTAGAAAAAATGTGTTAAACAGTTCGTGTACTAAAATATAAACACTGATGTACATATTTGTTGCATGAACAAAATTACCTTGTTGAAGAAGAATTTGAACTAGAAGACACTACTACGAGTAAGGCCTTTAGAAACGCCTTGTTAACACTAGTTATTTGAGACAACTAGTGTTAACCTCGTCTAGTGGCATTAACGCAAGTATTCTGAAAATTTAACACTAGTTATTTCATAAAAACTGTTGTAAAATTGGTACGAAAGGAGAGAGAATGGTATTTCAAAAGTTTCACACTGATTTTAAAGAAAAACTTTTGCAAAGTAGACTAACATAACATCAGGTATCTTATATAATCAGTGTTTGGAGGAAATAGTAGCAATTTTCTATAGATATTCGGTGTTAGACATATATTAGCACTTGTTTCATTATAAACCGGTGTTATATTATTTTATATATTTTTTAATTTGGCCTAACTACTCGCGATATGCGCTCTTCTCTTCTCTCCCAATCGGTTGCGCCTCTTTTCTCATTCAATTGACTAGCCGCCATTAATTTTTTTCTTCATCCAACTTCATTAAATAAGTTAATATATATAGCTTATTTCTCTAATTAGTACACAACTAATTGATCACCTTTCATCTTCATCATCACTCATCCTTGATCAACTATTTGGAGATTTGCATTATTTCCTTCCCACACAGCAGTATTGATTTTTCTTTGCGTTATTTATTTTAAAATTGTTGAAATTAATTTAATTAATTACAATAATATATGAACTTATATGTGATATAAATATATATTGAATAATGGACTGTCAATTATAAAATTAGACCCGTTACGAAGTGATCAAATTAAGTATTATTTACGAGTTCAATATGTGTCATGAGAAGTGGGGTCTTTTATGTGTAGAATGCGTATTAATAACTTTATGATTTAGTGATGGTCTAAATTATATAAAGTTATCCGAATAATACAATTATGCTATTGGTCCCCGGAGAACACAATTTAATACGACAATATTCTGCAAATAAGAAAATATCCGATATGAGCAAGTTCTGATTTTATATCCATTAAAGATCCGATAAGAAAATAGTTTCTATATCCATTAAGAAAATTATTAATTAATTAATTAATTAATGTACAGCAGATAATCCATTTTTGGTTCATTGTATACATTAGCCATATCGCATATGTACAGACGCATAATTAAATGGTGCCTTTTGGATATATGTATATATATAAAGATGATACTGTGGATTCAACAAATAATTAATTCGGCTCTCTCTCTCTCCTGCGGAAAGAAGTGAAACAGAACAATAAAATGAATACAGTGCAACTTATGAAGTACTCTACCTTCACAAGTTAATTTCTAGAAAATATTTGAGTAATTCCAGAGAGGAGAGAGAATTAAGTGATAAAGGAATATTGGTTCAGAACTTGTAATTCGGATATTTCGTTTCGCAAAAGACGTTGTCGTTGCCGCCTCTCTCGCTCTCTCCATCGGACTTGAGAGAGATTACTCGAAAACTAAAGGCTTCCGGTGATCAACGGTGGTTGTGTCTCTCCGAAAAATCAAAAGCTATGGACCGAGGTAATTTAATTTTCAGTTTAGGAGTTCTCTAGAAGATCTTGGGTTAATCAAGTTCTATCAAAAATATCATTCTCTGCCATGAATAGTTTCTTCTATATTGAGATTTATGTTTTACTATATTTTATTTGCAATATTTGTTGATTCTCCTTCTATGTTACAAAGAAAAGAAGAAGCCATTAATGAAGGTGTCACCATATTTTTCAATGTTACAAAGAAGAAGGGTCGTCATCTGTTGTACAAAAAAATATTTTTACGGGTATATTTGCAAATATGATGTGTCAAAGACATGCACCTGCCAAAGTCAGAAAGTTTCTTGGCTATCTAACCGCGTCAGATTTTTTTTTCAAAACCTTCTATATCGGGTGGCCCTTTGGATCCGGTATTAAAAGTAATCACACAATAGAGAGGCTTTAGTGTCGCCTAATTATCGTCGGATTTTAGTGACATCCGGAGTTAAAAATACTAAGTGGTATTAACCTCGATTTTTTTAATAAAAATCGGTGATAAAAGTTGACTTTTATCACCGGTTGTCAAGAAGCAACTGGTGGTAAAACTTTTATCACCGGTTGTTTGTTAATATCCGGTGAAAATTGAATTTTATCACTGTATTTTTTTTTAAATCGGCAATAAAAATTTGAATTTAGAAAACCAGCGCCGGCTCCTAGCTCATTTTTTTGTCTTTCTCTCCTCTCTATCTCTCATGTCTCTCTATATATACTTCCCTACTATCTCCATCCTCTATCTCAATATTCACCATTGTTGGTCTTATTTTTCTTCATAAAAAATGGTGAGGTTTGAAGAGAGATAGTTAGAGAAGCGACAGATCACCATTTTTATTCTCTCAATATCAGATGTAAACGGCGCCGGCTCTTCTCTTCTCTCTATTCTTGTTCTATTTTACTTATTTATTTATGTTTTCTTTTTTTTTGTTGTCTTTTATTTATTTATTTATTTCTTCTATTCTTGTTCTATTTCTTCATTTTTTTATTTATTTCTTACTTTATTTTTTCTATTTATCTTCTATTTTTTGTGTTATTTTTCTATTTATTAATTCTAATCTTCTATTTTCTTATTTTTAAATTATAATTTGTAATTTTTTATTTGAAATTTGGAAATCTAAATTATCTGCGATTTGACAATTGTTAGAAGCTGTACGTGCAGCCAGTTGTCAGGTTGTAAAATGTACAGATTTTTTTTATTTTTTTATTTGAATTTATCACCGGTTATTACTAAAAAAATCGGTGATAAAAGTCAAGGTATTATCCCCGATTATTAATACTGTTAGTGCCCCCTCTACTACGCCGGAAGAAAAACCGACAATAAAATAAAAAAGAAAATAAAGTCAATTTTTGGTGTAGTGAATATTTAATAGCGAATGCATCTAACTGTTCGATATAAAAAGATGTATTTAATATCAGACAGGGACAAAGGTCCACTATAAAAAGTGATATTTAATAGCCGACTTGGACAGAGATCCCGTATTAAATCTTGCAACTGTCCTCTAACCCGCTATTAAAGTCTTTATTTGACTGCTATTGAATCATTTTCTGTAGTAGTAAAGAGAATTTCAATGTCGCAATGTTTTGATTCGGCAATTACAAAAACCATCTTTGTTTTTAAGATTTGACATTTAAAAAGTTGCACTCTTGATCTTGTGTTTCTTCATAAGATATAAATCTAAATGAGATTAATTTAATTTACTATAACAAATAATGTGACACATCATCGATTGAATGTTCAAATAATTTAAGTGCTCTAGGGCGATTAATACACACTATTACAGAAGGATCTTTTATAGTCCTTTTTATATCGGAGTCATATAAGATCTGCTGTTAAAAGAGCTTAGTGGTTTTTTAAAATTAAATTAACATCTATAATATCGGTCTTTAACAAAATGCAGCTATAAAAGATGCCTAAAACCACTGGAGAACCTTTAAGAGCGGACCAGAAGAACGTGTCGTTATAAAAAGATCCTTTTGATAACGGACAAGCACATAGATCTGATATAAAACATTCCTTTAACAACGGATCTTAAAGTGGGTCTGTTATTAAAATGAATTAATTGCAGACAAAAATAAGAACCCGGTTTTAAAAATGTTCTAATAGCGACATTTTTCTCATATCCGATATAAAATGTTAAAGTTAAAAATACTCAACCCCAACGCGTCATCTCTTCATCCTCCGTCGAGCAATCGTTGCCTCTTAAGCATATATTTCCTTTAATTTTAGGCACAAGCAACTGTATCAGCCATCATTAATGCAATAAAAGCTCCATTTCTATTGATTTGCATTATAAATTTGCTACACCATTAATTTGTTGCACTATTGCTCCTCTTCTCCCTCTCTTGGTCAACAATAATTTAAAGGTTAATTAATTTCTTATAAATTTTATTACTTTATTTTTTCAATTAAAATTTGTATTAATATGTAAATTTCTATTAATTTGTAGTAATTAACCGATCTATCACATTTCTATCTTCATCACCATCTCTTCTTAAGCACGTATTTGGAGGTAATTTTTTTATTACTATTTTTTTGGATTAAAATGTTATTTTTATTTTGTAGATTAATTAGTGATGCATATTTGATATGTAAGTTTTCATTAATGCATCAATTAATTGATCACCTTCCATTTTCATCACCACATCTTCTTGATCAACTAGCTAGTTGAAGTTAATTTTGATCACTTTATTTTTGGTCCAGAAACCGTTTGATTAGCAACTTTTCTACCGCTTTAAAAAAATAGCAAAAAATTTCAAAAAAAAAAATGTAAAATTCAATCACCAAGTAGATTTCAATATGTAGATCATGTTCAATGGTTCGGATCGATCGTTGGAATTTTCAAATTGGATATAACGAAGGTGGAGCACGAGCGATTTGGTGCTCCATGGAGCACCCTAGCCTTTCTCTCTCTCTCTCTCTCTCTATATATATATATATAGAGAGAGAGAGAGAGAGAAATGCTATGGTGTACTACAAAGTCAAGATTAGTATTGGCATCATACTCAAATTTTAAATTTTAAAATTCAAACGATCGATCCAAACCGTTTAATGTGATCTTCATATTGAATTCTTTGTATAAACCAAATTTTTCATTTTTTAGAATTTGTTTACTATGTTTTAGAGGGGTGCAAAATCATCCATATTGGATAGTTCAGAAATCATTATATCAACAAATTTCATACCACTCTAAAAAATAGTAAAAATTTTCTAAAAAATGAAAAATTTGGTCTCTAGTGAGATTTCAATATGGAGATCACATTGGACGGTTTGTATCAATTGTTTCAAATTTTCTTATTTGAAATTTGAGTGTGATGCCAAACGTAATCATTGTTTCGTAATGCACCATAGCATATATATATATATATATATAAGTATTGTCATATATGACAAAAATATCGGAACATAAATTGATTCGGGCCGATACCCGTTCGGGAATAATCCAATAGGGATTAATCTCGGATAGTCCCCATTTGGGACTGCTATTGGAAAATATTTTCTCATTTAGGATTAGTGGACATACGATAGTTGCAATCTAGTGTTTGCAAAGAATTCGATTCGGTACTTCCCCAATTGTTCTCACGAATATGTGCGTACATGCAAATATGTGTCGGCGTATTCGGAGAGCTGAGGGGAAATGATGCGAGATTTTTCGCAAACACTAGATTGCAAGTATCTTATGTCTACTAATGAGACAAAATGTTCAAATAGTAGGTTCGGATGGTTGGCCAGCCCAAAACCTTATGTGAAACTTTTGATACCCTATAATTAACATGAGAACAATTTATTTTTCAGATCGATCGTGGTAGAATGTGGATGTATCTATATGTGCGGACCAATGCATTTACATTACATGTATCCTTTTGAGAGAGGACTAGGTCAACTGAAAGGGCTATGTCGGAGTCGTTGTCGGCCCGAAGGTAGCATAGTTGAAGGTTACATTACAGAAGAGGTAATTGAGTTCTACACCGATCACATGGATGGAGTTTATCCTATTGGACTTTCGAAGTCTCGACGCGTGGGTAGACTGGATGGGTTTGGTATAATGAGATCGATCACCGTGAAGGTGGATGAGCGCATGTTAGAAAAAACACATCTGAAAGTCCTACACGAACTTAAAGATGTGGCTCCTTATGTGAACGAGCACCTGTCTAAGTTGAGTGTGCAAAATCGATCGGGTCATGCTTATTGGGTCATCAATAACATAATAAAAAATTACAAAATGGTTCCAAAAGACAAAGTAAAATCTCAGGGATCGATGGATGAGACCTTGGTATTAATAGCAAAAGGTCCTGGATTGATTGTGCTCACCAACCAAGGTTTTGACATGAATGGATTTACGTGGTACACCAAGAAACCAGACAAAATGAGCACGATGCAGAATAGTGGAGTAACAATTGAAGCTTTACCAGCTCATGGCGGTAAATCGATGCCATATTATGATCTAATTGAGGATATTTGAGAACTTGATTACATAAGATTCGACATAGAAAGTTCGATCGAATTTGCCATATTACCATATTAAGTCGATGCCATATTAGATCGAATTGAGGATATTACATAAGATTCACAACACTCGATACCAATCGACTCGGTTGGCGGAACGACTCTTTCATACTTGAAAATAAACAAGTAAAGCAAGTGTTTTATGATGTCGATCCGGCCGATGAAAAGAGGCATGTGGTTCTTTCGAGTAAAAGACGAATTGTCGGTGTTGGGGATGTCACCGAAGAACAAGAATACAATCAATTCGACGAAGTACCACCATTTTAAACGGATATTGAGGCTGATATAGTGGACAAGAGCGACACACCACATTATTTGCGTTCAGGTACTTTTCAATTTGCGCTCTACTGTTAAGTATCTAATCTTTTTTAATTATTTGCGATTTCTAATGTGGTTTTTTATTTTGTGTTCAGATCACAATGAAGGAGCGTGGGTCAAACATCGTAATGAAAAAACAAAGCCCTTTGTGACTACATTATTTTAATTAGTATTTATATAGTTGGTTTATGAATTTTTCTAACAGTTTTGTAATGTCATCTAACTCAAATTTTGGTAACCAACCATCTTTAACTATTTTACAAAGTTCAAGCAATATTAGATAGTTCACCATACACCTTTTCCAATATGAAAAGTTCTTGCAACCTACTCCAAAGACCGGAGGTTCTTTTACAAATTTCAATTGGGCCATATTTCACAAAATCAAGAACTAACAAGAATTTGGTGCTTGGCTAGGTATGAACCTGTGGGATCTGATACCAATTGTTAGAATATAAAGGGTTGATGCTAATGCGCAAGACTAAAGTCAATTCAATGTGCGGAAGCGATTTCAATTCACTTAAATCTTTTAGACCTTAATCACATAGCCAAGTAATAAAGCAAGCAATTTCAAGAACTAATTGAGCAGATCACAAAAATTAAGAGCAAAGTGCTAAAAAGATAGAGAGTGTGAAGAGAGAGCAATCGAGAACAAGTGAACATGCTATGTAACGTGGTTTGGCCTATCAAAAGAACTTAGTCCTACGTCCACGGATCTCCCGGAATAAAATCTTCTTTTCGGGCTATTTCCCTATAATCAAGTATCTTTTACAAAGTGCGGAGCCGATCTTTGACTTCTTCTAACACAAGTAAGTCAATCTTCTTCTCCTAGACTGATGCACGGGACAATACCTTAATACATAGTAAAAAGGTCCGATTGACAACACAATATAGGACAGGGATGCACCACTTGACAACACAAATGTGATGCACCAAAGGCTAAAACTAGAAAAGGGTTTTATTCTCGAATAGACAATAAGATAATTGTAGCTATCCTAATTGCTCTTAAGGTTAGGTAGCTGGAGGAGACTTGAATTAGGCTCTCTTCTGTGCTCAATTGATGCTGGGAAGCTTGTAGAATTGTTTTGAAAGTCTTATGGTTCATTTCTGAATCTCTTATATAGGCTGAGCATTCTTGGGATCTTGAATCTGTGAAAAATACACATAGCATTATAGAATCCTTCATAACGGGTTGGCAAGGCGTTATACTACCTTGAGCATCTTTCCCTTTTGCCCTTCTGATGCTGACTTGTGGGCCAAATCTTCAGGAACCCGTTATAACGCTTTGCTAACTCGTTATAAGGGGTTGCAACCCGTTGTGACACCTTGCTGGAGCATTACAATAATGCTTGTCTCGTGAAAATCCAGCATTTGCATCCTCTCTCTCCTCCTGAGACGTTATGACGCCTTGAGCACCCGTTATAATGCCTTAGTGACTCGTTATAATGGGTCATGAAGCATTATGGTAACGTTGTGCTATGTTTTGAGCATTGAAGCATTTCCTTGATGCCTTGATCACGTCTTGACTTGTTCAGGGCATGTTTGAGCATGTTTGACATTGATTTGTATCTGTTTTAACATACATCTTCACCAAAACTCAATGTGCAAGGTTAGTACTTTAATTGTTTTGCAAATTGTCAAACAAGAGATGAGTTTAATCCAACAAACTCCCCTTTTTGGCAATTTGCAAAACCAATTGAGATATACATATCAAGTGATGCACATCTTTCATTTCTCCCCTTTTTTGCAAATTAAGGCAAAAGGCTCAAACAAATAAACTCCCCCTGAATTTTGCACAAATATAATCATACAAGTCAAGCAATTAATACTCCCCCTTAATGAAATAAGATTTGCAAATAAAGCACAATTCATAAGATTTTCCAATTAAGCATAGGGGATATTTGAAATCTAAAGGAGCAATAGAAAGCAATACACATCAAGAGACATATGATCAAAACAAATATCCATAAAAGAAAAGTTCATACAATAACATGAGTATATGAGAGACAAGTTTTTAACGGAGCATAGCAAATTACAACTTCTAAAAAGATAAAACTATAACTCTCATCCTCGCCTAAGGATTATCATCTCCATGCGAAGGACCCCAAAAGTCACATTTCTCAATCCATGATGCTTGATATTGCTCTTAAAAGGTATCGGTATCATCCAATCTTTCATACACTCCTCTATAGTATTCCATGTCATGCAACGTAAGATCATATAATTGTTGCGCAAGTTGTTGCATCTCTTCCAAAGTGAATCTTGTAGGTTGAGGAGGTATTGTCTTGTTGTTCCGATTGAGTTTGAGGTTGAGGTAGAAATAAGGGTTGATCATACACATTCTCCATAGGTTCCGGTATTGAAGAACTAGGTGGAGGATGGGATAAGGTAGCTTCCTTTCTTCTTCTCTTTTCGGGTACTTGGTAATCCATTGGAGGATCAAGGCACTCATACAGTGCTAAAATCCATTGATTCACCTTATACTTCTTACTTGGTTCCCAAAAGCACCCTTCTTTGATCCACCCTATTGAGTCAAGTATGTCAACAAGGTTTTCGGGTTTAAAGGCCGATTGGTTATTTCTAGGAATCCTTAAACCAACATACATCGTGATTTGGGTTATGAGATGAGGATATGGTAGAGACTTGGTTGTATTGGTTAAGGCAAACCTCATATGATTCAAGATGATGTATGGTATTTGAACAACGTTGTCAAAACATATCAAATGCCGAAGAAGATACATAACATTCATCTCCAAATTAGTTTTAATTTTCCTTTTAGGGGTAAGGATATTGTTGATGAATAGAAACCCTAAGCAGTAAATGGTCGAAAAATGGGTTACAGTAAGTTTTTGCTTCTTGTTGTGTGCACTGAACCAAGTTTTGTATTCAAATTCATCGGCATCGCTTGGCCAAACCCTAAATGGGTACACCTCATTTCCCACATTTGAGATACCAAACACATCACAAATAGTTTCAATGGTAATTGGTATCTCTTGTCCACATATGTAGGTTGTAACTTCCCATGGTTGGCTTGTAGGTCTCATGTTGGCATTAAGTACCCGGATTGGCAACTCTTGATACATAAGGTCACACTCTATGATTGGTTGCTATTGCCAAAATTCAATATAGTCCCGAACAATAAACCAAGGTTGTCCATCTAACCTATTCTCATCGTTTGTTTTAAAGAAATAGGGCTTTTAAATCTGACGGTTTCTGAATTTATTTAAAAAGTTGTTGAAATCTTTTGGCATTCGGAATAAGAACTGATTTGTAGAGAAGATCTTCATAGGATTTTGTCTCCCTATGGGCCTTGAGGGTTCTTCTTGAGGGACCTTTTGCTTCCCTTTCTTTGTCCGTAGCGATCGTTCACAAACTTGCTGCCCAGATCCCTCTCCTTCTCCAGTCTAAACCCTAGCTTGGGTAGAGATGGTTGTCTTTCTTGCTACTACCTTTCGGGACTTAGGAGGGCTTGGTGCCATGAGGAAGAGAAGAGCAAGAATTGTATTGAAAAACATCTTGCTTGGAGGATTGAGGAAGTTAATTGAGTTTTCTAAAAGGGGATTTGGTTTGGTAACTGCCATGGAGTAGAAATTTGCTCAAGAGGTTGCAATTTGAGTAAGTTTTAAGAAGAAGTGGTCTTAAATAGACAACTTTAGCCTGGCGTTACAGTGACTCGTTATAACAAGTTCCTAATGTGTTATAATGGATTCTCAACCGTTATAACGCCTCCCTCTCATGTTCTGTAACGCTCTAACCATTTAAACCTTTCTAACAGCTAGTTTTGGTTTTCTAACCCGTTATAACGGGGTCTCAACCATTATAACGAGTTACCAACTCGTTCTAACGCCTCTCATAACGCTTGAACAATTTTTTTCTATTTATTTAGTTTTAATTCGCTGTATTCTCCAAATTTATTCTTTAGCATTTATAGGGCTCAATTCAATTGTCAAATGATGTTCTTGCTTATGCAAATGTTCAGATAAGATTGTGACTTAGATACAAAGCTCAATTAAAGTTCACAAAACATATAATTCAATCAATATAATGCATTGCATTATATATCTTGCTACATGACTCCCCCTCAAACTAATATACAAAATGATGACCAAATGAGGGAAGTCTAGTGACCCTCTAGATGATGGATTTGGTACCACTTGTGCTAGAAAATGCAAGTGGTTCCACAAATTTACCTTTTCTAAATCGACAAAAATGTTCATGATGTCCAAATCTCAAACAAAACGAGTAAAATGTTGCTTTAGAGTTAAGGTTGCTATGATCATTGATGTTGTTATTAATTGGTCTCCAATAAGTCATTACCAACCTATATTTATCATGAAAGTTTCTTATGTTCTTTTGATGAGATATTGATTAATTATTCATATAAAGTTTTCTCTTGTGAAAATTGCTACTAAAATTCTTGTGATTGTTTATAGCATTTCTTGCGTTAGGTCTTGGTTGAAAAGCTTTTACAAACATTTTTCTTTCAAATTTGTTCCCAAGTTTCTTATGTACCTCATAAAATCTACCATACATATCCTTAACATAGAGTTTTGATGGTTGAGCTCTATGTTGGTTGGTAGTCCTATAATTGTTTCTAACTCTAGGTTTGTGTACCACTATACTAGAATTAGGTTTGGTAAACTTGATCTTTTTGTTGTATCTCTTGTCATACTTATAGGCATGATTCTTAGCTTGAGTAGGTTTGTTTTTAGACTTAGTTTGCTTTTCAATTTTAGGGGGTTGCTCTTTTACAAAACCAAGACCGGTCTTATTAGACCTTGACCAACATAAATTTTATCATAGCCAATTTTGGTTTCATTGTTTGAGGACTTAACAAACTTAACAAATTTAGAAGCCCAAGGGTGTGCTTCCTTTAATTTATTTTCTTTTACAAAATTGACTTTGGTCTTCATGTCATTAACCCTATTTTGTAGCAATTCAAGTTTTGACTTTAGATC
>CAXKVX010002456.1:0-64876 GCA_964058865.1 Eleocharis quinqueflora
TCAAAATTTTAGCCGTCCATTTGTGAGATTTGACGCCCAAGCACGAGAGGGTCTGTGCTTGTTCAAGCACCGTAGCCTTACTCGATATATATATATATATATATAGAACTGGGCTATGGTACTTGATCATGCACCAAGGAGTCGGTGCTTGATCATCAAATCTCACAAATGGACGGTTAAGATTTCGATTTATCATGCTGAGTAATTTCTTTGTATCAAAATCTTGTGGGATACCAAAATTTTCTATTTTTTTAATCTAGTAAATATTTGTTTTGGATTTTTGAAAGTGACCAATTTTAATGTATAAACATTGTTTATTTTTATTACTATTTTTTAGTCATTTTCAAAAATACAAAACAAATACTTACAAAATTCTAAAAATAGAAAATTTTGGTATCCCACAAGATTTTGATATAAAGAAATTATTGAACATGATAAATCGAAATTCTAACCGCCCGTTTGTGTGATTTGATGATGAAGCATAATAACCCAATTCTATATATATATATATAATATAATATGAGTAAGGCTAAAACAATATGCACAGAATATTCCATATAGTCCTATGCATATATATATAGCTCAATAAATTAAGATTTAAGTTGCTCAATAAATTCGTCATTTCAAAATATTTTAGAAAATTAAATTTCATTATTTTTAGAGTTTTTTTGCTATTTTTAAATATTTTTTCGTGCTACAATTCAGAAAATGATATTTTTCTTTGAAACAACAAAAAAATATTTAAAAATAGCAACAAAGCTCTAAAAATCAGAGTTTAATTTTCTAAAATATTTTAATATGAAGAATTTATTGAGCAACTTAAATCTTAATTTATTGAGTTATATATATATGCATAGCCATAGGACGATATGAAATGTTCTATGCATATTATTTTAGCTTTGTGCAGTCGCATAATTTGATATTAAAAAAACAAATAGGAAAACCAAGAAAAGTACAATAACCATTGTATCATGTTTCTTTTTCAAGTTTTAACTCTTCTGTAATTGGGGAAGACAAAAGGTGTGGTGGTACCGGACCTCTATACTAAGACCTACATTTATGTAACGTATATATACACAATGCATTAACAATATCATATAGCATTATAGGCTTGGATCTTCCACTCATTAATTTGTGCAAATTTTGGTCCTATCTTATTCACACACTTATAGAATCTAATAGTATATGGTCCCCTACTATATATGACTAGCTAATCTTAATTGTTAGTTACATAGTTTGGAAGTGGTCCAAGAGAGCACATCTGTAGGAAACCAAATCTTGATACTTGTCTCATGTACTACAAAACTTTCTAGTTCATATTTGTATTTCCTTCTATTAATTTAACAAAATTGGAGTTGCAAAGATAAGCAAAGCTATAATTTAAAGAGTTGCACTTTATAATGTCTCTACTCAGTACTCACCATATCCTCTTTTTATGAAAACAAAATACATTATTGACTTTATGTGTGTACGTAAAAGGAATCTAATTTTGCGACTGTTGAATGTTCAAGTATTTAACGAGAGAGCTGTTACGTAGATATCACAATCGATATCGATTATCGATACGCATGTTATTATGAACTTTGTTTTAGTTATTATGCACATTGTTTTAGTTATTATGTATGTTATTTTTTGTACTGAAATAGTTATGCATGTTATTTTGTTAACATGCGTAATAATTTTTTCAGTACAATAATAACATACATGACAACTCAAACAATGTCAATAATAATATGCGTATCGATAGTTGGTATCGATTGTAGTATCTACGGAACATTTTTCGTTTAACAAAACTAGTTAATGCACATGCACAATTTAGTTACTGTTTGAAACAATCTAGTAAAAGATACATTTTTCAGAAAAAAGATTATGATAATTTTGTATTAATTTAGGGAATTGCTCTAAAAATAAGTTATATGAAAACATTAGCGAACTACACTCAACAAAACAAACTAACAAATTAAGTTATTTGAACTAAAAAGTACACTAATTTCGAACAACCTAATTCCTTCAAGAAATGTAGCAACTAGTATATGAATTGCAATGCAACTAGTATATATAATATAGCTTCCAACAAAAAGTGGAATGACAAAATCAACCAAAAAAATATATGAATTGTAATGCAATTTGAACAATTTTTATTTGACAAAAAAGGAAAACAAGCAACTAGAAATCTTGCAGAGAACAGAAACAAATATAGGAATGGATAAATTAATCAACATGTAGCTAGAATCATGCACCACAGCACCAGTACTCGAAGCATAGTGAATGCATGACCCATAACATAACCACAACAAAAGTGAGTTCAACGAGCTATTAATCTACTACTACCTTTCTAGTAAACCTAGCATGCACTGTAACATTGCCTGTCATAACACAAGAGCTGGTAATATATGTTTCTTTAAGAGACAATCATTTAAAATGAACTTCACATAGTGAGCTAATTAAGTTGCAATTAGGAGCTTAGCTTCCCTAGATTCAACGGGATTGACAGCATCGGTGACTGTTAATTTTAAACCTTTATAAAGAGTAGCGCGCTATAGTAGAATATATATAAATCATAATTATACTGAAAATAACACATAAGTACACGAAGACTTGTGCTTAAGGACCCGGCCTAGCTAACCAACAACATGAAAAATTTCATACTCGCAAGGACTGGAAAACATCTCGGAATTTATAAATAAAAGATCGATAATTGTTCGACTATATAAACTATTTTATTGCACCATGTCAAATGTTTGATTAGTGCACATAACAAGGTTACCATTTCTTCTAAAGAATTGAATATTGCACCATGTCAAATGTTTAATTATTATTGCACCATGTCAAATGTTTGATTAGTGCACAAAACAAGCGTATACAATGGACATTCTCCACTGGCATTTTCTTTATTAAATCTGATTCCGAACAAGGTTACCATTTCTTATAAAGAATTGGATAAACTTAGCAATTGTCAATTAAACAGAACCATTCTAGACTAGTTCAGCTAGCACATGACTTCTGAATATATAGAAGCAAACAATGAAATGCAAGTTGTGTGTATTCCCGATTTTTTTACATTACCACAGAAACAACAAATTAGACATACAGGTGCAAGAAAAAGTAAGCATACTAAATTACGAATCATGTGATATAATTAATGTTCTTCCACAATATGGTAATGAAATTAGGCAAGAATAACTAGATATTTTAAACAGGTTCAGGATTTGGACATGACGATTGACGAGCTAAGATTTTAATTTTTTTAATAAACAAAAAAAATCTAAGGAAACTAATTGAATGCATTTGATGCATCATGAAGTTAATATATTTCATATTTAAAGCAAAGAACTTTTCCTAAAATTGATCTAGATAGTTTAAATTGAGATTTGAGAGGGATTTACTAGGACCCAAAATAAGTATGACTTGGCAATATATAGTATGCACCTATACAAGCATGCATATATGTATCTACATTGCAAAATTATAAATAATTGCCTCACAGAAACAAGAAAGACCTACATAGAAAATGCCAAAGAAAAATAGTTTGATACTGGGAAAAGCCTGAAACATAAAATGACTTTTGGTGACACGCACAAGTAGTTCAAAACATAGTTGTTGAATCGTAAAATGTATCGTGTATCGGTGAATTTTGTATTGTATCGTATATCGTGTATCGTATCATGTCGTTAAGATATGCTAAGCTATTTTCAAAATAACAAAAGAATTATAGTAATTAGTATCTAACAAAAAATCTAAATAACTAAAGAAATTATCGTAATTTTAAATATATTGATAAGTGTTACTTGACATCGATGTAAATTTTTTATATATTAAGATATTTATCTTGAAAAATTGTGACTCACCCTTGAATTTCACTACTCGTATCGAACCGTAAGATACGTATCTCTCGTCCTTTGACTCGTATTGAACCGTAAGATACACATCGCGTATCGTAAAATACTAACATCTATGGTTCAAAAGTTAGTAAATGGAGACCAAATTCTTTCAAGAAAAAGAAACAAAATAACGAAACCACTTCTTCATATCATGGAAACATTTAAGGGCATAATTGGAGGTACAAAAAAGGTGAGAAAGCTGAAACAGTAGAATCATAACACTCCAGCGACTTTCTTCCTGGAAACTGGCACTACAACGCCTACAAGTGATTTTGGCTTGGCATTAACTTGCTAATTATGAGACACTCTGTAACTACTTCAAGTTCATTGAGAAAGTAAAAGAAAGGATAGAAACCAGCTAATATCTAGAAAGTGATTTATGTTGCCATTACTTACCTAGAGAGAGAGAGAGAGAGAGATACTTGGTAGCTTCTCCCAAAGTTTCAAAAAGAGAGACAGATTGAGAATGAGAGGGAGAGAGTAAGAGGGCATATATACAAGTTGGCAAATGATCAGAAGGTGCAATAAAAAAAGAATCAGAAGGATCAGAAATGATTCAGATTCATAATTGCAAGAAGCGCAGCACTAGCTTCATTCTATGTTTTATATGTACTGTTTTCTAATTAATGGATAAGAAAATAATTCAAAATTTCAAATCTTTACTGAACAAGTCAGTCAGAAAGTTTTTTTTATGCATCCATACAAGTAGTTTGAAGACCTAATAAAAAAGGTTTAATTATAAAACACTCAATAACATTTCTTGGAAAAGCAACACCAGTCCGACCAAGAAACGTAAGCATTGAGCCCAGAAAAAAAATTTGACATGCGTGTTTTGCAATTCTTTTTTGTTCTGGTTCGGAGCATGTAGACAACACAAATGTGCATATAATAATGTAGAAGCTTCGACCAGAACTCGAGAAATTCAATCAGTGCCACATATAGAAGTCAGAGAATTAACAGTTTGAAGAACACAATTATATGCCTACAATAAAATTATTGATAAATAGCTCAGAGGGAGAGAGAGAGATTGACTACATTTTAAAACCCTAGAACAGAACCCAAAAAAAACCAACAATAGTTAATCGCTTTTAAGATGAATCCAAGGGAACAAGGAGAAAAATAAATGATAATAGAACCTCAACTCCTATATCACAGATCTCAGTTTCTGGGCTGCTGAGGAAAGAATTGGGTCCCTTGCATGAATGCACCAAGCGGAGTCGGGTAAGGATCCATTAACACTGCGGCAGTTGCTGTGGCAGCATGACTGCCGCCTACTCGACCGCTCGGAGAAGATTCCAGGTCTCCACCATGCAATTGGTTATAATCAGCCATTCCGGGACCGTGATGTCGTAAAATGCCCTTGAAAACATGTCCACCTATGCTAACAGCCGTCTGATATGCCAGCTCATTTTCATCGGCCTCATCCAATGGACCAATTTTCACGCAACGAAACACCGCCTCAGAGCTCACCTCTGCCGGAAACCTCCCTCCATCTCCTAAAAAGAATTAACATTATTACATCAATTAACATAAAAGTTTAAGTTAATTTTAACCGTTGGTGCTTTTACCATATTTTCTTTTGGAATTTGAAGTTCAAAACAAAAAGATAATAATTTGACTGAATTTGGAGCGGGGTAAAGCCCCACTACATATCAAAATCATGTCTAATCAAATGAGAAAAATAAAGGCGAGACAACGGTTGACGCACACGCAAAGGGATTCGGTGCAACAGTGATACTTCAATTATTTTTACCTTTATTCTGCAGTTATTCCCTCAACTTGTTCAAAGGTGAATGATCCTAAATGATTATTAACCCTAACATAAAACGATGATAACTTCAATCAGGTGTGCAATACGGCAATACCTGATGAAGAAGTAGTAGCAACAACAGTGGTCGGCATGCGACCGATCGGCCTCATCATACCAGCCTGATCACGCGCTTGTTTCGCACCCTCGCTGGAACCGGCACTCGCACCACTTGCCAAGAGTTGTGCTAGCTGTTGTTGCCTCTCTCGCCGCTTTGCGGCAGGGACCCATGTGCTCTTGACATGAGTCGGGCAGTGGAACCCTCGGCTCCTACAACAAGTTCTGCACCTGAGATGTATGCAATCCTTCTTCGCATTATTACCGCATTCCTGGCAGCTGGTCCCGGCACGGGCACCGCTCGATGAGCTGGCTCCAAGTGGGGGCTCATGACCAAAGGAGAGCACGGTGGCCGGTCCCGAAGAAGCGATACCGGGAGCGAAGAATTGAGGGTGTGGAGAGGGGTTTGGGGGCCATAATTGAAAGCCACCGGTGCGAGAAGAGGTGCGTGTGTAGAGAAAGATGCTCTCAGTTGGCACGGGAGAGGTGTCGTTGTTACGGGGAGTGGTGGGTCCGGCTCCGCCTAGATGGAACCCCGCCATGACCCAAAATCCATAGCACGAGAGACTAGCCCAGGTTTTTGGGTACTCTGTGTATCTATCTCTATATATATCTTCTTCTAGAGGTTGTTGTTAGGTTTATAATTTCGTAGAGAAGATAATATAATAAGTAGGTGTAAGGCGTATGTATGTTGTATACTTGTATGAGAGTCATGCTACTACTACGGATGACAAATGGAGGGATGTGGAGAAGAGGCCAAAATACATGGTCGTTTTTGTAATTTTTCGAATTTGGTGGGGGTTGTTATTTTTTATTTTTTTGATTATACGGGGGTTGTTATTTGAAGAAGGATATCAGAATGGGAAAGAGGGCAACTGACACGCCGCCATGGAGGCGGCTCCAACGTTAATTCCCATTTATTCCATTTATTGCTCGCAGATCTCTTTGTTTCTCTTTCTCTCTCTTTGTTTCTCTGTCTCTCTAGGTCAAGCTCTTCACTCTCTGCTCTGGAGTGAAGAGAGGAATACTGAAAGGCACTTCTTGTTTTTTTTTACCTTATGTAAACTTTGATTTCAATTTGAGATTGAATTTATGACAATTTTGACATATATGACAAAATGAAATTAATTACAGTGATCGATTATTATCAATAATTATGCAATCAAGTTGATTTTATTGATTTTATCATCAATAAGAAAGCAATCAAGTTAAATTGATTCATTGATTTTATCATCAATAAGAAATCAAACAAGTTAATTTGATTCATAGTAGAATTGGCCTTTATATATATATATATATATATATATATATATTTATTTTATTAAGATATCTGAATGCCAATTGATTAGTTTGGTGCTATTTAATAAAAATTTGAAATATTTAAGGGAAATGTTGAGAGTTATATTCATTGATTATATCAATTTACTTAACCGAAGAAACAACTAGAAAAAAAATTCAAGTGTGTTGCGGTCGCAATATTGAACCATTGCGGCCGCAATTGAGTACATGTCAGTTCATCCCTTTCTGTTTTGGGACGACACAAGTCGATTACGGTCGCAACACAGTCAAGAAACTCTTTGTTTCAAATTTTTAAGTCCTAAGTTATTGCATATACTTACTATTTCAACTTTATATGTACAAATAATTATTTTAAACATTAACAAATCAAAATCTTGAATAATATTTATTCAAATCGCATAAAAGGCGAGGAATTTGATAGAATTCAAAATTTTGATTCAAGAACATTTACTATAATAAAGTAACAAATATAAAAAAGCACAAACCCTTTTGCAACAATTAAAATTCGATATATTTCCAGAAAAGTAACTAAATATCTTAAATATTGACACGAAGGTAGCTCCAATATCACTTGTTGGTGCAATTTCAATTAGGTAAGAGTAAAAAATCGAGATCCTAATGTAAACAATTGCAAATTAAAACTCAGTGCAATAATTTAAGAAAAACAAAATAGAGGAAGAGAAAACTTACTATCCATCTCTACGGCCTCCCGTCTTTTGTCACTCAACCAAGTCCAAGAAGTCGTTGAAGACGATTAAACAACACTTCGATATGATCGCTAGCGAATCCTTCCAAGCAAGCACTAGTGCTCTTTCTATTCATCTAAGGTCATGAATCAACCAAGAAGTAACTATCTTTAATGGAGAGGATAGAGGAAAGCCTAAGCACAACACATGTGCATCTTACATAGTGATATTGCTTGGAGGAGAGATATCATCATCAATAACAAATATTCTATAAAATATTTGATATCCAAATTCTCTCCAAATCCTTTCCACAATATGTGATTTATTGCTGTAAACACACACACAAAATTTGGTATTATTTGAAGCATAAGTCAGAATGATATCAGTAAAATAAGACAGGAAATTTTGCCTTTCAGTCCCATTGTTTGTGGCCGCATTTGACTTAGGCTGAAATCTGCAGAAAATCTGCCTAGTCACTTGCGGCTACAAATGACTTTGGCTGAAATCTACTAATTTATTTTCAAATCTATTCTAGTCTTTTGCAACGGCAAAGAGGTTCTATTGCGATTGCAAGACACTTACTGATTGGTCTGTTTTGCTTGGGCTTTGATCCAATTTGATTGGATTAGGTCAAACAATATTTCTAACTTTATAATAACATTAGCACTAGTTAAATTAATCATAATTGATTCATCAACAATTAGAATTAATTTATTTTAATTCTATATGTATTCGTATCAAAAACTTTGCGAATATGTATTATGTCATTTCATATATTAATCACATTTATGACATAGCTTATATTACTTCTCGTAATATTAGTGACAGTACTTAATATATTAATCATATAATACGTAGTCCAAACTTTATTTATTGAATTGACGTCTCAATTCCAATAATTTCAAAATCAACAACTTGAGGATTGTTTTGAGAAAGAAGAACTAATATGGTTTAGAGTTCAAAAGCTTGAAATAGTCATAATATAGGCTGACAAATAGAAAATGAACAATTTTACATTACATGGTGCATAACTTTCTATAGGCTAAAGATCAATCAGATTGACGGGTAGCCGGGTAGTGAACAAAATATCAAAAGAAAGAGGGTGGAAAATATAAAGATGCAAAGACCAATCAGAGAAGGAGAGTTTAAGTAAAGTAGAAAAAATGAGACATTTAGTAAACTCAAGACGTGTGTTTTCTGTTGTTGCCCCTACTGTATGTAGTGAACATTAAATAAATAAAAAAGTATTCAGTGAATCTGCCATTCTTTTTATAGCTCTGCAATCACTGTACAACTCCAGTGCAATTCTTATTCCAACCGATTTCCAAAGTACACAGTAGCTACTATTAATAGACTTTTTTTTGTCAAGTCCAATCTAGTGTGCTATAAGATTAAAAATCTTCATGAGAGAGGTCTGAAGTTCAAGTCTCGGCAGAGGTAATTTTAAGAGGGTTTTCAAGTTTGTTTTCTAATTTCTTTGTGGGTGTGTGTTGTAAGCCTACGAGCAATAAATAAAAAAAAATAGACTTTTTTAGCATGCAATTTGAATTACAATTATTACAATAACTTTTATTTGATTGTTTTATTGATGAATAAAATTGTTGTAGTTTAATTTTTCAAAGAGACGACATAGCTCAAATTTTAACTAACAATTATAAATTCAGAAAAACAGAGTGTTCAATACAAATGGTCATTCACAATGCCGTTACCGCTAAGGTCAAATGTTCAAACCCATACAAACAATGGAGAAAGAAAATTCACATTTTGTAAGATTAAATGTTGAGTCTACCTTTGATAAAAGAGAACATTTATAAAAAAATTGTGAATTAAAAAACAACGATGTCAAAGGAGGATCTACTCAAGGAATTACTAGTTCAAAGAATCAAGTAATCAAGTAGGTTACAACTCATAAGAAAGCAAAAGATGTCACGAAATGATATCAAAATATTTATTGCGTCCAAGTTAGTTAAAATAAAATCATATTTTGTGCGTATATAGATAATATATATACTTTTCTAATTAGTATTTCTTCCTCTGTTGAAACTTGAGAGTTCAACAATATATTAAATTTTAATATATTTAAGTACTTAGTAATACAAGTACTTGTCTTTAGTAACAAGATGTAAGAACTAATTATAAATAAAATAGAAATTAATTAAAGTTTAAAGTATGTTTTTTGTCTACTTCAAAGAGAAAAAACTAATTATAAATGGAAGCAAATTTCTCAGTATTGTTTAATTAGAACTTTACCGTTTCCATTCTACATGTATTCTAGAGGAACCAAACCCCAGTGTTTCCCGCGTAACATGGGTGTAAGTAACATGCATCCTGACTGTTCGTGCAAGAACGACCACACCATATGATGCCACTTGTAGAAGTCCGGGTGGCTAGATTGGCCCCCTCTATGTGTCCGAAAAAATCGTTGCTTGACCGTGACACTCTTCTCTTCTTTAGTGCTCTCTGTACATCTTTTAGGGGTCGTGATATATGGGTCTGAATTGTCTGCCGCACATGGTGTTGATCATACGGAAGTGCACGGGTTATTCGGGCTACATGTTGTTTGGATACGGATTGCAGGGGTGAGATGGATTGAGACGGGTTGAGTTTGGATTGATGATTCAAATCCGCCTTTTGACTCATGGGTTGGGCCGGACGGGTTAGGACGGGGCGAGTACGGGCGGCCACAAGTTTATTGTTTTTTACCGTTGGGTGGGCCCCACGGGTTGGGCACGTAGAGGCGGGTTGGGGGCGGGTTACATGCGAGTTGGGGCGGGTTGGGACTGGTTGAGGCGGGTTGGAACGGGTTACGGCAGGGTTGAGGCGAGTTGAGACAGGTTACGAGAGGGTTGGGACGGGTTGGGGCAAGTTGGGGCAGGTTACGGGTCACGGGCACGGGCGGGGGTAGGTTTGAGGCAAATTAGGAAGGGACGGGTTATCACGGGTGAAATTTCGAAGGGCGACTCAAATCCGTATGAAACTCGTCCTTGGCAAGGGTACGAGCGGGCACATGTTGGGTCCACGAGAGGGTTCGGACAGGCGACAGGAGCGGGAGGGCGCGGGTCGAGTTGACCCGTACTGGTTTTGTCACAACATTAATCGTGCATCATGCAGTTAGTGACGGATTCAAAATTTCATTCAGTGAAAGACACAATTATATATAAAAATTAAAAATATAAATTTCTTTCAAAATATCGAATACCATTAAAAAGTATGTTTTACATATTAAAAAATAAATATAGAAAAATATAGTAACACAAACAAAAATTAAAATCAAGATGTCAACGGTAAATCGAGCTGAACTCTACGAGTCTTCATATATATATATATATATATAGAGAGAGAGAGTATGGCTAGCGTGCTTCCATAAGCACTTCGGGTGAAACGCTTACGGGTCAAATTTAAAAATTTAGCATCTGAAATTTCGATTTAAATAGCTCAGTAATTTATTTATATCATAATCTTGTAGAATACAAAAAAAATTCTATTTTTAGAATTTTCTAACTATGTTTAATGATTTTTAAAGTTGGCCCAAAAAATAATAAAAAATACCTTAATTTCTATGTCAAATAGGATCATCTTTAAAAAAATATTAGATATAGTTAGAAAATTCTAAAAATGTAAAATTTTTGTATTCTACAAGATTATGATATAAATAAATTACTGCGCTATTTAAATCGAAATTTCAGATGCTAAATTTTTAAATTTGACCCGTAAACGTTTCACCCGAAGTGCTTATGGAAGCATGCTAGCCATACTCTATATATATATATATATATATGAGCTATTGTACTTCAAGAAGCCAAAGGCCTTTTGGCTTCATACCCTCTCAACCGTTCATCTCATTAGATCTTCAGATCTGATCAAGGAATTTTTTCGAAACTGGAGGCATCCATTGCTCTCCCAGCGATCCAATCGCTTCCAGATCGAAGGAGAAAGAACCCTAGTCGCCTCCTCTCGCTATCTCCCTCTCCTCCCTATCACATCTCAGACAACCGCTCCTCTCTCGCGATCTCCACTCTGCAACACCGTTGAAGCCTCTCTCACGATCTGCACTCAGCTCCACGACTGAAGCCTCTCTCGCGATCTGCACTCAGCTCCATGACTGAAGCTCCTCATGTTTGTCTGTTACTTTTTTATTTGAAGTTTTCGTAAATTTGAAAGGAACTTTTACATGTCTAAACTTTTGACCAGGGATCAACCCAAGAAATCAAGTTTTACTATAGCTACAGATCCTGGTATTTGCCTAGAATATAGAAGTACAAAAGAACTGGTGCAGTCAGTTATGGCATTTGAGGATAGCATAAGGATCCATATTACCTGATTCATAATTAAAGTAGTAATTAGAGACATTCTGAAAGTTAATATCAGTTAATAACAATCCTTGAATTAGGTTGTTTAAAATTGTACATTTTGAAAGTTAATATCAGTTTCTGAATTTTTGTTGTACATTCTGATTTCTAGTTTAGGGTTTTTGTTGAATTAGAAACTTAAATTTTTTATATAATTGGGACAGGCTTTGATGCAAAGGTGATGGTGACATGTGCTGCATCTAGTAATTCAGTAACAGGTCCAACTAACAATCATTCCAATGAAGATGAAACAACCCAGAAAACTTAACTGCAAATTTGTTATTTCAATTTTGTAATATTAGTATGTGATGATGGTTTTTTTTTAAAACAGATGGTGTGCAGATTCAGGTCTATTAGTTGAACCCAGCTTTGCATCTTTGAGGAGCTTCAGCAGATTTAGGGACTTTAGTCGGGTTTGTTAGCAGATTCAGTTGAACCCAGATTTAATCAAGTCTTTTAATTGAACCCAATTTTGCATCTTGTTCATTTATTCTTTGGCAGAGGATCAGATCTGGAAAAAAGTAGCAAGCGATGACATTGAAGCCAACTCCACTGAAGACGATGAAAGTAGTGAAGGCAATGAAGCTGTGTGTTTTAGAATCTGTTTGTTAGACAATGAAGATGTATTTTGTTGTAACATTTTGTTGTTTAGTATCTGAAGCCCTCTCATCTATTTTTAGAATTTGTAAACTTCATTTAAGAATCTGTGTTGAAACAAGGCAGATGGTAAATTGATTGGAGTTTTGGAATATGTGTTGAAGTTTTGAACCACTTGAACATCTAAGTATATTTAATGTTATGCTACTGGTTATGATTTGGTTTATGTCTATTTTGTCCCGGAGTTTTCTTCTTTTTTGTGTAATCTTATTAATGGAAGTGCTAGCTCTATAAAAAATAAATTTTAAACAATTGACATATATAAAACAGAGTAATGGATTGAAGAATGATCCCTTGTTAATTACCAAAAATTGTCTGAATCAAACTATCCAAATCACGTTTTCCTGTTGATGCTCTCATATATCATTTTCTATAAAAAAAACATGATATTGGATAGAAATATGTTTATACAGTTTAGCACAAGGTTTCTGCTAAGACTCATAGTTTGCATGATGACAACACATACTACACGAACCAGCAGACAATCATTTTTATGTTGTACATTAAATTCATGTAAATAGAACAATTAAAAAGGTAAAGAAAAGATATGCAACAAAATACATTACATTCATACTAGAAAGGGTTAATCATTAAAACTAGCAATATCCAGATAACATGCAAATTACATCAGATGCAAATAAAATTAAAATTAGTCTACTTCATCCAACTTAATACAACCATTTGAATAACATCTAAAGAACTAATGATAGTTGGTGCAACGAAGATTTGCCGTCTGTGGATTCCATACATCTCTACACTGGTAACTTTGAAATTAAAATTAGACCAAAGCAATACATATATAGACCAGCAATATCTCATGATTTGGGTACATATCTATACCACCAATAACAACAAAGCAGTGGTAATGATTGACAACAATGCATATCTGTAAATTGAACTTAAAGTGAAGAGCAATGAATATTTTCATCCACAGATTGAGATTAATTCAACATAACTTAAACAAAGAACCTTCTACGTTCCTATTATTCCTTATATTGCTAAAAATCTACAAAACAACTTAAACAAAGAACCTTTATTCTCTAAGAAAACGTCCAAATGTTGTCCCCATTTGCCTCCCTCACTTCTTGCTTTTTCAATCTGAGAACAAAAATCCAAAATTAAATCCAATTATACATAGAAAACCACATTTGCACTATATAAAGCGAAAAAAACAAATATTTTGATGGGCCTGCTATACTAGAGGAGGCGAGCGGGCAGAAGAACTAACGACTTTGAAGCAAAATGCTAAATTAAATCCAAAGTTAAAAGGGAGGAGGAAAATCACGACCTTGAAAGGGAGGATCTGAATGGGCTTCAGATCGCGACCTTGAGAGGGAGGCGGCGGAGCTAGAGTTTCGCGATAATTGTCGGGATAGAAGGGTTCGAATTAATTTGAAATGAATTGGGTCGCTGGGAGACCAATGGAGGCCTCCAGTTCCAAAAAAAATTCCTAATCAGATCTAAAGATCTGATGAGATGAACGGCTGAGAGGGTATCAAGCCAAAAGGCCTTTGGCTCCTTGAAGTATAATAGCTCTTCTCTCTCTCTCTCTTTCTCTCTCTCTCTGTCTATATATATATATATATATATATATATTGAAATAAGCAGGAAGCGCCCGCCACTTTCATTTTTTTTAAAAAGTAAAAAATTCAAGAAACAAAAAACATCATCTCATACTCACTATCTATAACCCTATTCTACTCTATATCCTTTTAAATCTAAAACCCAACAAACTTGCAAATTAGTAAAATCTCTACTAACTACACAATGCCCTCTAAGTAAATCTAACCACAATAACAAAACTAGAACAATCTTCCTGGTTCCTAAACTCATCTTTACTTATTTCAAAAGTCAGTCAAAACGGATGACATTTAGGCATCGACATATCCCGTAATTACCAGTAAGGCATCTTGTACTTCTACCAACTGATGTCTATGTTGCTTAACTAACCTTCGCATCCGAACAAAGTGGAATCTAGCCTAAGATCGCTAGGTTATATCTGTACCTCACAATCCCTAAATCATCCTTGATCAGAGCTCAGCCGCGCCTATCACACGTCCACATGCAAGTTGCTAGTCGCACGCATCCTGCAATTAATACCAAATACACAAGAAAAACCATTGCCAATGAAAACTCCCACTGTATATTATCCCTCAAGCAATCTCAAATGACAACCCTGTCAAGCTGACTCAATCACATCTCACACCACTCGGTGCATCAATGCTCAGCATTCAACAACATCACTGCACAACAGCTTTGACAGATCGCGTCTCAGCTTGTCAATATTCAGATTTGAACCATCGAACCCCATCTATGAATCGTGAACTGGACAACTTACTCGACATGTCCACTCATCATCAGAGCTCGCATCACCAGCATTGAACTGATCTGATCTCATTTGATTTTCTGCTCCCATTCAGATCAAGACACCACACGATCTAAACGTACCTGATTACAGTTGGCATCAGTGTATGATGTATCTGGCATCAGCACAATGTTTGATCTCGTCTCAGTATCTCAACAAAATCACTGTATGATCACACCTTTATCCATCTCAGACTTTCCCTTGTGCATCACCCTAACAGATCATCGTCAACATCAGAGAAAGCAACATCTAATCAACACATCAATGATGTACATCACAACTTCGATCAATCCTCTTGGTGTCGAGCATCACTTTCATCTCAATGAGGTCATCATCCTTAGAGGTACCATCGAATCAGCATCACATCGCTCAACATTATGAGCTGACCTCGTCGTCAGCCTTGGACCTTCGCAACTCAGATTGTCTTCCCTACACCATCTTCAGATATGAACTAGTCGAACTCTCAGTTCACCTCAGAGACTCACGATCCCCTTTAGGTTTTCAATATGCCCCCTATGTCACAGATCTTACTCACTGGCACGATCTGTCTTATCTTTCTATCTCTACATCGAACAAAGATTCAGGTACTCGTCTCATCGGCTCACTGAGAGCATCGATCTCCTCAACATTAGCATAAAAATCTTGGATCTCAGCATCCCTTTCAGTCTCATCGTCACAACAGATTGCTCAACATCTCGACTCATCGCTTCTCTCATATCTCAGCTCATCTCGTTCACGCCATCTGATCTGATCTCATCTCTCAACCCTATCAATCAATCGCTTAAAGCAAAGCTATCAATCCCACACGAGTCGACTTGGAATTAGGGGGAGAAAGGGGAGAGGAGAAAAAAGGAGGAAGGGGAAGAGGGAAGGTGGGGGAGGCCGAAGTCGACCTCTCCTTCTTAGGTTCTCTCAATATCATGGGTCCTATTTCTTTTTGTTATTTCTATCTTTCGCTCTGATTATATTCACTAATAGTAATCATCTTCATATTTTGAAATCTTTGCGTAATTCTTTCATTATCAACACTCTTGAATAAAACCCTCTCAATATAAGTAACCAAGCAATCATTCAACCACTGATCTTCCGTTCTATTTATTGATGCTTCTTTCACCACATTGATCGCTAAAAATGCCATTTCAACACTAGCAGTGGTCACCTTTGATGCCAATGTCAATAATATGTAAACCAAAGGATAAACAATGTTTTTTTTTCTTTTCCACCAGCTTTTAAGAAAGTTCATCCATTCCTTTTACCTCCAAAAAATCCCTATTACTCTGCATATCCAAACGGTAATTCTCCAATTTATTTTCTAGAATAGAAAGTTCTCATTCACTAAAATCTAAAGGATAAATTGGACAAGTTTAAGCAACCTGTCAATGTTAAATCCAGAAAAAGAATTATTCGGGTCTAAACATGACATACACATAAGAAGCTCGACATTGTTTTCATGAATCTTCCATTAAGCTCTTGCAATTGAATATTAATGACCGTGTAAACATACAACATGATAGTAGTGTTAATTAGTTACATATGTTTTTACCTACTGTGTACAATGACGCACACCCTCCATGTTTGAAATTTCAATATCATGGTTCTCACAAAATGCACAAACTTTTTGAAATAGTAATGTCCACCCACTATTCCTCAACTTTTGCAACTAAGATTTAACAATTCCCAACAAAACACATAGCATTCATCACATCTTGATTTTTAGGTTGCAAGGCTTGTGACAAATCATAAGTTATACCTAATGACTAGTGCATGAGATGAAAAATAAACACAAAAATCAAAATTTCGTATTTCTTCAATAAATCCACTTGCATATGCTTGCTTTTATGCATCTTTCCCATCTTCTTATACATTTCAAGAACCTCTATCGTGACCGAAAAAAGTCTAAGCAAATTAGTTAAAGTCTTGCAATGAGAAATTCATCGAGTATCACATGGACATGCAAGAATCATTTCTTCTTGATTTAAATGCTTCCGGTTGAAATCTCTTCATTTGAAATAGCTTCCACAATTTTAATTTTCTGCATCTCACATAATTGATCAAGTCTTTTACAAGATGCACCAACAACATTGCGAATGCCATTAACCTTTCGAAAGAACAAACAAACATTTTTATGATTCGTGACCACCACAACAAGAGTTAATTGAAGTTGATGGGCAAAACAATGCACGCAATATGCAGACCCATTTTCTCGCAAGATTAATGTTTGAGATCATTGAACTTTCCTCGTATATTACTTGCACCATCATACCCTTGACCACGTTACCTCGAAATGGTTAGATCGTACTTACCAAATAAATTATCAAGTGCTACTTTCAAGTAGAGGGATGTAGTCTCACGAGCATGAACGATACCAAGAATTCTTTCGACAACACAAGCTCTATTGCTCACAAATTAAATCACAACTATCATTTGATTTTTGACTGAGACGTTCCTCGACTCATCAATCATCACTTGAAACATTCATCTCCAAGCTCAACAATCCGCGACTTGTCAATTAAATATTCTAATTAACCTCAACTGACCCAATTACTTCCCAAATTTTTATATGTTGTGCAATCGATAAATTAAAGGGACTATAAATAAACACCACAAGATAAATTGTATCTTATATGAAGTAAAGGAACTGTGGTTGAGAGCGAGATAACCAACTACGATCAGCAGAGAGCGAGACATCCAACCAAGACGATTTGCAAATCACTGAAACCAGTAAACTAGAAATAAATTTACAAACTCCAAACCATTTACCAGTATTTTTTCTATTCTATGTGTCTCACCTTTTTGGCTAGACGACAGAGAGAGGGATCAACGAATCAGGTATAAACGAGAAGGACAATATCTCAGCAACAACGTCTCAGCGATCAGCGACGCGTTAGCAGCAAGACATGGAGACTTGCAGCGCGACGGTTTCAGGCTCTCATGATCAGCAACAACCAACAGCTAGACACGAACAAAGATAGAGGCGGCCGAACGAAGCTCTGAGAGAGACTGAGAGAGGGGCGGAGATGCGGAGTCAGTGACCAACAGAGATCAGAGAGACATGGAGGGGCAATGAGACGTCGAGACAGGCGGAGCAGCGGCGATCACTTCAGCAAGACCAGCAGCGGAGCAAATGATATCCTCTGCACCCATAAAAATGGGTGCTCTCTACACCCATTAATTTGGATCGTCCGATTATATTTAAACGGATTTGATTTTATAATACAAAAGTCCCCCTGAATCATAATTGGCGGTCAAGCGTCCAGATCTAATCGGTCAGTCCAGATTAGTAGGTGCAAAGAGCACTCATAAAAAATGGGAGCAGAAGATACGGGTCCAGCGGCAGAGGCGTGGAGGAGATTCGTGAATGGGTTAGGTTTGGCGCCGTGACTCGATTCGCAATTTTTTAGGTTTGGCGGAGGCGCAGATTTGCGGATCTGCTAATCAAGGGCCTATCAAACTTGTGGTGCAAAGAGGCGATTCTGGGCCTGATCAGGCCTAATTTCTGTTCAGGGTTAGACACACTCAGTATATATTGTTGAACTTTTGAAGAATACCAAAATTTAGGATGAGACACTTACCCTATCCTAGAGTACTGTAGATTCGCCCCTGCACGCAGTGAATGGTCCGAATTTTTTATACTACATGAAATGACCGACTTAAATGAAGTTCAGGAGGGGTTTGATTTTATAAATTTTATAGGCACAAATCTCAATGCATATCGAATGGTTCAAAATTATTACGTTGCATGTGCCGCACGGTAGAAGATCTTGATTCGTGATATATAAATGAAACACATTTGTAACAAATACAAGAATAAAATTATACAACAAAAAGCAAATGAAATTAAATTGTTAATGTATATATAATGTATTTGTCTCTTATTGTAAGTACAAATATCATTGAAGCTTCTTTTTATTGTAGTTGCACAATGTCGAATGCATGTTTCGAGAGTTGAGACCTGCTAATTGTACTACTTTCAATTATATTATTATCAGAAATATTTTAGGATAAAATTTAAAAAAATATTTCGTCGCCGTACGTGACACAAATAATTTTTATACATGTTCTTATGCATGCATGATACTTGATGTGTGGTTACATGGAAGAATGTGTCAGCCAATTCTTAATTGATTGTTAGTTATATTTATTTATATTAATTAGATGTCAACAGTGTTCGTCATTGGTAGTCGTAGGGATGGACCAAACTCTCAGAATCCGTATCCCGAAATAATGCGAATTTTAAAATGATCAGCAGACAATATTATTACGATGTAAATTCATTAGTACTGTAGTAAAAACAATGTATGAACAGTTTCATCGCTATAATAACGATGAAAATATAAAGAAATCAACTGCCGCTCACCATTTCAGAAATGTGAATTCAAAGCTCTCCAGAGTCGTGATAAGAAAAAAATAATATTGTCGCGACATATCCTTGCTGCCTATGAAACTATTGTACTTAAATATTTTTGTAGTGATCTTGAAAATTTGACCGTATTAATTTGAGTTTGTTTGACAAAAGAAAAAAAATAGGACAATAAAATAACACTATTATTATAATAATGCGATTTGTGTTTGTCCAATTAGAGGGAAGAGACAACGAAAGAGCTCTCTTCCGATAATTTAACTATAAAATACAACACTTTTCTAAAAACAACACTTTTCTAATTTTTATTCTTAACTAAGAACAATGTACTTTCTTGAGGAGTTACATGTATAAAATCCAACAAGAATTTTTTTATAATTATTTAAACACAGGTGACTTTGATTCTTTGTTTTGAAATCAAAATAAAATACACACTACGACTAAGGTACCAAATAGTTAAAAGATGACATTCTTCTATCACTCTTTAACAGAAAAAAAATATTTTACACTTTACCAAATAGTAGTATCTACATATATTTATGTGAGTCATTTTTTTTATATATAATTATGAAAATGATACTTATAAAAGCAACTCTAAGGATTAGAATTTTTCGATTGAATAGTCAGAACGGTCGAAAAACTACGTTCGAGACTTGAGTTTAGCGCTGAACGGTATAAAATATACCATTCGACAATCTCCTTCTACATATCCGGTGTTTAATTTTCACTCAGAACTTCTTTTAATACATAAATTTTCAGTTTATTCGTTATTTTCTTATAAATATCTATGCATCGTTTATACATATAATTTGCACTATAATATACTTATGTATTCTTTATCTTGGTGTTTACAAATTGATGAAGTGTTTTTTCAATAGAAATAAATACTTTAATATATAGAAGATATAAACATTTTTGGGTAAAAATTTAGGTACTTCAAAAGATGGATATACTGAATATTCTAGCCAACATGGATCGTTCAATTTATTGAGATTAGTGAAAAGTGATTTTTTGAAAAATTCAGAAAAAAAATAAAATGAATCACTTTTAACCAACTTCGATGAATTGAACGGCCGAGATGAATTAGAGTATCCAGTGTACAATCTTTTGGAGTACCCATGTGTTTTTCCCTTTTTTTAATTTTAAGAAAGTTATCAACATATTTTTTTTAAAAGAAGCATATACATTTTAATGCAGATAAAACAACTGTCAATATAGCATTAATTATATTATGAATAGCCATCTTCTCCTGAAAGTATGTATTTTTTTTTAAGTTTTCAATATATGTCATATAATAAATTAATGAAATATGAAACTATGGCGGCTCGCGACATATACAAAGCATTTAATTTATTCTACACGGATGGCTTAACCACAAACAATACAAAAAAGTGAAATTTGTCTCCATGTCACTAGATAAGTGGTCAATAGTCAAAATGCCACTCGATAACACAAAATAGCCAAAATGCCATTAAAATCTAATCTGTTTATTATTTTGCCATTCCCTCTAATTCTCTCAATTAAAAAATTAAAAAATACCATAATCCCTAAACTACCCTTACCTTACCCAACCCAACCCAGTTCCACTCGACAGAAACAGAAACCCACTTATTCTGTCGAGTGGGTTTCTGTTTCTGTCGAGTGGAACTGGGTTGGGTTGGGTAAGGTAAGGGTAGTTTAGGGATTATGGTATTTTTTAATTTTTTAATTGAGAGAATTAGAGGGAATGGCAAAATAATAAACAGATTAGATTTTAATGGCATTTTGGCTATTTTGTGTTATCGAGTGGCATTTTGGCTATTGACCACTTATCTAGTGGCATGAAGACAAATTTCCCAAAAAAAATCCGGCGCTCTTATCTACCACACATTTTCTAATTGCTAGCCACAGAACCACAGTTAAAAAGTTTTAAACTGACACTGTATATATGCAAGTAATGACACCACTCTAGTGAAAGTCTAAAGGGCCGGGCCGGGCTTTACAAGGGCCGGGCCTAGAGGGGCCTACGAAAGGGTCGGGTAAGGGCCGGGTCTAAAGAGGGCTAAATAGGGGCCGGGTAATAAGGACTTTGTTCTAAGGAAATAGGCCCGGCCCCTCTAAGGCCCGGCTCTTATCAGGCCCCTGGGGCTGCAGAGGGCCGGGTAATAAGGGCTTTGGTCTCATTTTTTATTTTATTTTTTAATTATGAAAGGGTTGATAAGAGTCTGAGGGGCTGAAGTGGGTAAGGGTTGCAGAGGGCCGAATCAGGGCCGGAGGGGTCGGGGCTTGAAAGGGCCGGAGGGGTCGGGGCTTGAAAGGGTCGGGTCAATAGGGGCCTATATTTTTTGAACGAATCCGGCCCTTCTAAGGCCCGGCCCTTTCAAAATCTTATTAAGGGCCGGATCAGGGCCGGATCTGACAGGAACTTTACAGGGGCCGGGCCAGGAGCTAGGGGCTTATGGCATATCCCTACACCACCCTTCGATTCTCTTTGTTGCTGTGGTGCCTCCCTTCCACGGATTCGAATGCTGCTCGTATTTGAGACGAACAGAATCGTCCTCTACTCGATTCGATCGTCACAGATCGATCGACCACTATAGATAACTGTGATTTGATTCAGAAGGCAAATACATTGATCGTTAGATGAGTTTTAAACGGCTCAAACAAAAACAACTAAGAAATAGAAAGAATTATAAGAGCAGCAGATTTGATTCCCCCCTTGACCAGCAACATCACGTACCTTTCTCTATCTCTAGATCTCATGTAACCAGCACACTGTAATAAATTTCAATTACACGTACATATTCCAAAAATCAAAACGGTACCGAAATTTGAACTGTATTGAATTCTTCTTCAATATTCCTTTACAGAAATAATGAATTATCACTTTATCAGTCTATCATTAGAAAAAATATTTCTGCCAAAACTAAGGGGACCCAAATCTACTGTAGTGCGGTTCGCGATCGACAGCTAGCGATGAAAATCAGGGGGCATTTATACTTTGACACGAATCTTGATGCAAACAATAAAAATCGGACTGTCCAGATGCTGCGCTACACCGCACCAGATCCGATTCCAAACTATGAAAGTTCTTCTTTGGATATGTCATGAGAGGTTCGTGACAACTTACTTCTCGAACTTCTAATTTGATCAGACACCGCATGAACTTCGAGATCACTGACAAAAATCACTCGAGATGAAAATTATCATCTAGTGCTCAAATATAAATATATAATGACCACAATGTAGAATGTTAGACCTATAAAAATGAAAAATTATCAATTCAATTCGAGTATAAGTGCAGAAGCTAACAAATTCATTTAATTACCATGATTTTCCTTTAGCAATTCACAATTCAAAAATAAAAAAAATTAAAATGAGTTCGATGCAGCAATGGTCGAAATTAAAAAAATTGCTGCATAGGAATTGCGGTAAACCATGGAAAATAAAAAAATAACATGTAAGAAGATAAACATAAATTAGTTAAATGTACTTTTGTTTAATTGCAGAATATTTTGTTACCCGATCTCAACACATGCCAATTTTTTTTATGTTTGATCTAACAAAGAAACAACATAATTATATGTATAAGCAAGCAAAATAGTAGTGCTTAAGTTTCACAAACGACAATCACATAGGCCATGCTTGATTGTGGAGTAAGAGGTGGATTAACTCTCTTACTCCACACTTAATCCACCAAACGTGGAGTAAAATTGATGGAGTAAGTTGGAGTAAGATTAAATTTAATCCGGAATAAGTTACTCCACCAAACATGATTAACTTACTCCACCTTAACTTGAAATAAGTAATTTAATCCGGATTAAATTTACTCCACAACCAAACACTGTCAGCTTTTAATTGTAGTACCCCCATAACTATAGTATGTTTTTGAAAGAAACAAAACATTATTTGAGGCAAAGCAAACTTTCATATTACTCAATGGAAAATATAATGAAAGAAAATATTTAAAAAATAGTTTCAAACATACCTCTTGCTAGTTTTTGAATTCCAAAAAAAATGCTATTGAGAATTGTGAAGTAGAAGACATGGATTTATAATGAAAGGCAACTGTTTTTTTATCATGTATGGAGAGAAAATAGGAAGCTAAATATAGTAAAGCTATTGTGTTCTTAGGAGCACCGATGCTTTTTGTGTTCTTAACTCAGAAACTACTTAATTATCTTAAAATTTTGATTTATCATATTCAATAAATTGTTCATGTTGTCAAATTTCGTGATTTTTTTTAGTTTTCTAACTACTTTTTAAAACAACTTTGTTTAATATTAAAAGTGACATCTTCATGACTATTTTTTAAAAAATATTTAAAAAATAGCTAGAGAGCTCAAAAAATCACGAAATTTGATTTCCTAGAAGATTTCAATATGAACAATTTTTTGAGCAAAATAAATCTAAATTTGAAGATAATTTAGTATATTTTTAGTTAAGAACACATAAGACCTTCCTACTTCTAGGAGCACACTAGCTTTACTCAATTATGTCATATATTGCATGCTGTAGGAACAAAGAATTACATATTACATCATAACAATTTTATTTTGATATACATCAAGAGCTAACAAAAATCAACAGAATTTTCTTTTACATTTTCACCCCTGGCTATCCAAATAAAGTTAAAATTTCCATAACGTTTAATACGTGTGCTTAGCCTAATTGAGATGATTTATATACAACATATTTAACATTTTCTTGCTTTAAGCCCAATATATAAAAATGTTGACAATTTGAATGCCAATAACAAAATCCCATCTATATCACAAATTTGAAAAGTTATTTAGTGGTGTGAATTTACGTTCAGATATACTTTTCAATACATAACATGTAAGATTGTACCTATCTGACACTTACAACATGCATTTTTCTTGTTTTATTCCTGTTCTTTTGTCGGGTGTTATGTTTGCTTGTGGATTTTTCAATGAGCATCGACGGCAGTACTTCACTACTGCTAGTTAAAAAAATAAAGTCTGCATCAATTGTGGAGATTGAATAATAATTATGCATGATAATGAAGAGTATGGTAACGGTATGGGAAAACATAGGGTATTAAATATAACTAGGGGTAAGAACTAGGTTAATTAGGGTTACATGTTTATTCAGAATTATAAGGGATTATGTGATTATTCATTTGGAGTTTCTCAGCACTACAATGGAATATACTGAGACCATATACCTAAGAGTTTGTCAGTACTGAACTGTGATCAAATTCTTCATTTTTCTCCATTTACAAATGTAATGGGGATGCTCTTGTACCCGTTTAAGCAGCAAACCCACAATCAAGGTCACCAGAAAATTTATGTTCTGAGAGGTGCGTACCGAGTTTTAATTAACAACTGAATAGTACTCGATCATGGTTGCACTTTCACAGTTCAATTGTGTACCTACGAGGCTAGGCCTTTATTACAAAATGTGATTTTTCTAGTAATTGGCATAGGAAAGAGGTACCATTCTAGGTTACCTACATTATTTCTCTGGGTTTTCATGAAATAGCCAATAGTACTGTGCTAGAGAAATAATGAATCCTTCCCTGCTTGGTTACTATTTGCATATTTCCTTAATTTAATCACAAAGCCGACATTAAATAAGAAAGACAAAGAAAAATATGCACTGAGCAATATTACTGCTACCAGAGAACACAATTAAACTGGTACCCAATTCACCCTACAGAAATCGTCGATGCAAACATATATGCAACAATCTAAGAGACAGAAAACAAGACCAATGAGCTCCATTCTTCCAATACAAACTAATCACTCAACAAAAATCAAAGCTCAACGCCAACGATCGTTTAAAACTTAAAGGAGTGTTCTCCTTCTATAATAAAACCAATAAAATGCTACCCAAACGGTTACCATCCCCGACATTTAAACCCAGGATGACAGCGTCATCTTAGGGGCATCTCCTTTTGGATTTCAGTGTCTTCAATTGCTTGAAGCTATACTGAATGACCTCCTTCAGTGTCGCCTTCCGATTCTCTTTAGCTTTCCAAATCTCTTTAACCGAGTAGCGACCCTCCGGGTTGTACTCATTCAGCTCAAGAAGTGCGGTTTTAACTGCCTCGTACACCTCTTCACCATAAATATTCCTCACATCAACAAGCTTTTCATCATCCTCTATTACAACCTGCAATTAGAAAACAAGCAAAAAAGACTGCACTAAGGATAATTGGTTTGTGTTTGTTAAAATTTGGTGCGAGTGCAATACCAAATGGTTTGGCACACGTGATAACACTGCACTTGACCTATTGGCTCAAAGTGTCAAACAAACGTGTTGAGTAAGGTTTCTTCAGATGAGATTTCTCGACCCAGATTAGGATTGTCCCGTTAATTAGGTATTAACTAGATGTGTGATTTGACAACTAGGAGGACCAGATCAGATTTTCTTCTCAAATAAAATCTACTCACTGAAAGGTACTTCATCTGGCATTTTTTTCCCATCATTTCTAGGCAGAAAAAGATTCTCTACTAGAAATTTGAGCCCATGGAAAGCACAAGGAACCCAAAAGCAACACAAAGATATAAAAGGAACCTTCACCAATAAAAAACTTAATCATACTGTAGTACGAACAAAAAAGAAATAATGAAGGAAAAACAACCCAATCAAGAGACCCAAGGGTTTTAATTACCTTTTCCTCCCCTCGAGGGCCATCTTCCTTGAAAGGATGCCATTCAGGATTCTTGAGCTCGTCTTGCAACTTAGAACAGGAATATGTGGCCCACATGTCAGAATTTTCTCCTGGTGGTGCTGATTTCTTAAACACCTCTGCCTTAAGCTCACCCACCTTTTTCAGTACAATAGCAGTGCGTGGTCCCAATAGATTTTCCAATCCCTGTATATTTAACCAAAGGTTGAGCTAAATTAGACGCATTTAAAATACTGATGCCTGGTGCCTCTTGAGCTTAACTACTTACTCTTATCACATGATATTCTTAAACTTGAAGTGTTTCCAGCTTGCAAATTTCAGATGAGGAATTTTTTTAATGAAAATAGTTGAATGATGCGAAACAAGAATCAAGAATACTTTGGCTTGAAGTGCTTCTAATTTTACATTTTTCATATTAGAATTTTGCTTCCTAAAAAGAGTTGATTGATATGATACCTTGATCAATTCTTTCTTGGCTTCCTGGACCTCAGCTTTGGATTTTCTCTCTCTTTCAAGAAGACCTTCATTGAGTTCTTTGATACCCTCCATTTCATCTATTTTATCCTGTAATTCCTCCTTCAGGTTTTTCATTTTTTCCTGCACGGCTGAGTCATCGTAGCCTCCTCCCATGTGGCTTGTGACTTCAATCTGTCCTTTAAGCTTCTCTATCTCCAGTTCGAGCTGCTGCTTTGCCTGCAGCTTTTTTTGCAATTGGAGCATTCTTTTCAGATTCTCCTCTTTCTCCCTCTACAATTGATATAATTTCACAATTAAAAGTTTGAATGATACAAACATTGATGACTACAAACAACTTCTGAGTGTACCACAGAAAATTTTCTCTTTAAACATAAAAGGAATTCCAGATTAACTACACTTGGTAAATTGGAAAGAAAACTGAACCAAACAGCTGCAATGAAAGGTGCAACCTTAAGCTTCAACAATGCTTTTTTGAAATTAAATGAGAGGTTTTGGCATAATTCAATACAACAAAGACATGGAAACAGAGGAAGCCATCCATGCCAGAACTAGTACAAACCTTTTGTTGCTCAATGAGCATTAACACTTCTTCATTTGCCTTTTGCTGCTCAATTTCTGCTCTCTGTTATAAAAATATCATAAAACAAAAAGGAAATTATTCGAAATATAATAACATCCAAGACAAATTATATAACTCTAGTCCATATTCATGTTAACCCTAACTGACTGAAAGGAATGTAAGAGTAACCGGGGTGGACCAGTTATGTCCAAGCAAACATCAGGTTTAACAAATACAAACACACAACAATACCTGTACTAAAGTAAAGACTAACTACTTGAACAGAGTCATTGAGCATTTGCATTCCTTAGAATGTTACCTTTTGCCTTTCACGGGCAAGTTCTTGTTTGTTGATTTCAAACTGAGAGGACTCGATAGTGAGCTGCCTGCTTCTTTCCTCCAGTAGCCTTCTTTTATATTCCAATTCTGCCCTCATTCTTTCATTCTGTTCCCGTATAGATTGATGATGTACACAGAAAGCTTCTTCCAGCTTTCTCAGTTCTGATATTGCAAAACAACGAAATCAAGTTATTACCATTTTCACCAAAAGAATAGAAACATTGAAAGAAAGCAAGCTATACACTAGGCAGTCTGCACAGACTTGCACTTAAATAAACTGCAAGCAGTTGATTCGCATTGTCTCCTAGTTCAAAGAATTATTACAAATAAATACCAACCAAATCAATGAGCTGTTCCAAAAAAGTATCTATCCCATCCTACTTAAAATTATATAATTCTTTTCAATCCACGTTTTTTCTTGTATGAAGCTAAATTTCTATAGACAAGATATCAAATAGAGTTCCAAGCAATAAACAGTAGCAGTCTACAGTTAGAAACTAACCTTCATTGTAGGCTTGTGTAAGCATTTCTTTATCCTCCATCACTTGAGAAAGAGACAAGGCAGACATATTGTACTTGCACTCCATTTCATATAAATCCTGGTTTTTGGCCTCAATCTGCATCACCAAGTGATCCACACGGGACCCAGCCTTGCTCGACTCCTCAAGCATGACATCACCAACCGATTTTGAAACACCATGCTGCCTCAGATGATCACCGACCAAACCCGGCCAGTTAAAATCAACCTCCATGGCAATCCACCCATAAACCTCTTTAGATTTGTTCTTGCCTCGCCATTCAAGTTGACCCAGCCCTCTGGACTGGAAATGTTTGTCAAACGACATCGCATTGTGAAAGCCATCCCAGTCACCCCCGAAATCTACTATGCACCTGCCAGTGTGCCCCTTGTGGTCCCACAAGGGGCAAACCTCAGAAGGATTGAACTGAGAGATCATTTCCTTGATCTCATCAGCTGTCTGCTTGCCAATGTACTGGCCACCTTGGTACTTGAGAGGCAGATTTACCAAAATGCCCTTCCAGGGCCAGACATACTTCTCTTCATCTTTTCTCTGAGGGCACACATGGTCAACTTCCACAATCTGATGTGCTATTTTGTGGTCCACCAAGTCATGTTTCAAATACATTGCAAGGGCTTGATGCCGGGCTTTCAGTTTTAGTTGGTGCTTAGAGGACTTACCAATACCACTTGCATGTTGAAGGAGATCTTTGTACTGGTATCTTTGTTTCTTCTTGGAAGGGCAAAATGGGCATTTGTAAGCGCCTGATTTCCTGACCTTGTAGTGTTTCGATTGCAGTTGGGAGTAGACTTTTTCGATGCAATCTGTTACTTCTGACTCACTGATATCAGATAGTTCTTCTATGTCTGAGCTGTGGGCCATTTGGGAATGATAGCAAATAGATTCTGAAAACAACAAAAGAGAAAGAAAAGAGAGACAAAACAGGAATTAGCGATTTTCTCATCCCATCTTAAGATGCAATTTGCAACAATTATTTAGTACTAATTGTATACAAGTAAAGACAACCAGGAAATGTTATGTTTTGAAGAAATGAGCTGAAATGACTACTTAAATGAAATACACTTGCTTTGTAGACTAAGGGTAGGTCAAAAAAAATTCACTCATATGATTTGATAAGATGACCAACTCCGCCTATGTTATACATAGCCGGTCTCAAGCCCGGAAAGGTGGAGGATTGTGATAGGCTTGGCGAGCCAACATAAAAATTTATCCAATCTTATAGAAATGAAATCCAATATGAGCTTTCATTTCTAGCCTACCCCAACTTGTTTGGGACAAAAGTTTTTGTTGTTGTTGTTGTTGTTGTTGTTGATGATTTTATGAGATGACTCCCCTTTGTAGTTTTTCTACATAGCCTGCCCCAAACAAGGAAAAGGAGGGTTGTGATAGGCATAGCAAAGTAAAAATTCAGCCATTCTCATGGAGTCATCTCTAGCTTACCCCAACTTGTTTTGGACTAAAGACTTTGTTGTTGTATTTGATTTGATAAGATATTTACTAATGAACAAGGATGTGAAGCTAACAGGAAGTAATCAATTAGGGGAAATGAAAAAGAAAATCTGGGAGGCTATATTTGATTTGTATAGTACATCAGGGCATCAGGCTAAATATTTGATGAGTTGATTAAAATACCCTTCACATCTAATGTATGTTGTTATTCAAGTAATTAAACCGGCATAAAAAGTTATTAACTTACAACAAAAAGAAAAAAATTATCTTAAAATGCAAAATTCAACCTAAATCACCTGCTTAAGGCTTCAAAAATTCAAACACTAATGTAGTAGTCGTGCTAAAAGTTTTACATGAGTTCACTAAAGTACCCTTTATGTTCCATGTACATTTTCTAATACGAGCAATACAGCAAGTAGCTAGACCAGTACAAAAATTCTGTAAACTTACATAAGAAAAGACTGTTATTTGCAGATTATAATATGAGAAAGATCTAAAACCTTTAATTATATGCTTAAAACCAAATAATTCTCTATACATTTCCAGTGCCATATCAAAATTTAATTCAAGTTGATCAGGTCGGGGATTAAGGTATGGCCAAGTGATACAGTATTACAAAATCTCCTAAACGAGAAGAACATTACCACTATACAAAATTCCCATAACAGTCAACCAATACCAAGAAAATGAAAAAAAATAACAAAATAATAGGATCAGCAATCCTACAGGAAAACTAGTATGAACTTCAGCTCATCAAGGGCAAGAGACTAACAAGATCAAAAGGTCAATTTTTTTAAGTTTTTTCTATTATCTTTATTTTTTTGAGATCAAAAGATCAGATTTTGTTCAAAAGTATAAACAACAAAATAATTTTATTTTGTAACCTTTTGATCCTATTATACCCAAAAAATCTTGAAATCTTAAATTTGGAAAATTGAAGTTTGTGTAGAAGACGATCTATAATACAAAAATCATTGTTTGAAAACTTGAGCACACAATTTCTGAATTTAAGGTTTAAAAGCCCCTTGATGAGCTTAAACCCATGCTAGTCTTAAACCCTAAACCATATAACCTAAGCTGAGCGATAGAGACAAACCCAAATTAGTGACAAAATTACAGAATCTTATTCTAGAGAGAAATCTACCCATAACAGACTAAACCCAAAATCAACAACAAAACTAAAATGGGGAACTCGAAAGTTTTATATGAGTCGTAATATGTAAAATTTCATTTGTCCCAGAAAATAAATTCTGAATTTTGGTATCTCCAGACCAAACCACTGAAGAAGTTCAAGGAACATGCAAAAAACCAACCTTTTAACCAAGTCCAACGTGAAAACCTTCGGTTGATAAAAGAGAGAAAAAAAAACAAAGAAAATAGTGGTGATTTACGTTCGGAACGAAATATTTTCACTTGATCAAATGGAATTCTAAACCAAATATCCCAAGAAATCAGTAAATTAGAAGAAAAGAAATGCAACACAGATCAGAAAACAGAGGGAAGATATTATTTTACCAGGAGCTTTCGCGGCGGCCGTAGACCGCAGTGGTCTTTCTTTTTCTCTTTTTATTTTTTGAGGAACTCAACAATGCTCCTTGTAAATATGAAGAGCAGAATTTTACTTTTTTTTTTTTTAGAGAGAGAGAGATGTGATGAAAAAGAGAAGAAGAAACCTGACACCTGCTCTGTTTGTACTTTTAGCCTTTTCGTGCTCTCTCTCACCGTCTCTTCCTATGTATATTTTTTTTGTTAAACTTGGTTTATATTTATGGTAGACCACCGTACAATGTGCAAGAGGATATTAGTACGAAAGTACACTTGGTGTCTCGGTCTTTTTGTTCATCAATGAAAAATTGCGGTCTACTGTGTAATTGAAACGGTCCAGCTCCAGAGAATGAGATTTTCTACAGCAGTACAAATATCGCGCGTCCTGCACGACAAATTTTATTTTTTTATTTGCGTAAAAATTCGTGCAAACTAAATTTTACAATATCAAATTTCTCTAAATCAAATTTGAACCTTATGTAATCTACAGCGCAGAAAATCTGAAATGTTTATTTCTGCTGCGTGACAGAGAATCTGTATCCGTTTTCTTATTTGGTTTATTGACCCTCATAGGAGAAATGTACCACATGCCATCGTCGACTCGTAAATGGGACGGGTCTTCGAAATTTGATTTGAGCCGTTGAATTAAAAATCAAAATCGTTAATTTTTAATTCAACGTTTAAGATCCAAAGTTCTTTTTTCTACGAAACAAAAAAATATTTTAAGAAAGAATAGGGCCTTATTAATTCTACAGTCAGATCAAAATGGACCGATCAAAATAAGCCGACGAATTTGACTAAATAATATATTTTTGTATTTGCAAAAACTTAGGTACTTTATTAGATAAGTACACTGGATATTCTAGTTCATCTATATCGTTTAATTTATCGAGTGGTGAGAATTGATTTTTTGGAAAACACAACAAAAGCTAAAGTAAATCATTTATCACAATATCGATGAATTGAACAACACATATAAACTAGAGTATTCAGTGTACACATTTTTTGAATTAGCTAAGTTTTTGCTTTTTTTATATAATTTGATTTGTTGTATATCATTCATGAATTGAATTAATTAAAAAAAAGTAGAGTTCTATTTTTCATTTTCTATTTTTCAAAAATAAAAGTAGATAATATCAGTCCTAAATGAGACTATAGAGTACAATTAAGAAAATAATTTTCTCCTCAAAAAAGAAAAAGGAAATAAATTGAAGAGACGTTGTACTAATACACCCTCTTGTTAATTTTTTTCAAGATAGCCTCAAGTTTTTTTATTGTGGGATTTTCAATTATTTTCAAGTTTCAGCTCAAGTCAGATCCAAGTTAATTACTTCCTAAAGTTCACTCGACTCCAAACAATTGTATAATACCTTGCAAGGTCAGGGATAAATGAATTTGTTTTGTTTATTTAATGTATAGATTGAGACGGGAGTAATGTATATATATATATATATATATAGAGCATGGCTAAAATAATATGCATAGTACACCCCATTTCGTACTATGCATATAGATATAGGTCAATAAATTGAGATTTAAGTTGCTCAATAAATTCTTCATATGAAAATATTGTAGGAAAAAAAAATTGTGATTTTTAGAGGTTTCTTGCTATTTTTTAAAAACAGTTCAGATTTAATAATACAAAAGTGTCATTTCTGGACTGTTTTTAAAAAATATTTAAAAAATAGCAAGAAAGCTCTAAAAATCACGAAATTTTATTTCCTACAAGATTTTGATATGAAGAATTTATTGAGCAACTTAAATATAAATTTAATGACCAAATTAAATACAAATGACTCCATAGTACGTTATGTAGTGTATTATGCATATTATTTTAGCCATGCTCTATATATATAGCCAGATGCATGTTCCATATGTATGCTATAAAATTAATTTTGATTTGACAATGATTTATTTGCTAATTTGCTATTAAATTACAATGTCTCTTGGATCATAAAAATATTTGTTTACTTATTTGAATTGACAATATAGGAAACAAAATTTCTGCATTAATAGGAGTAGACATGTCAAACAGGTGAAACGAGTCACAAAAGAGAGCATTTTCGTCAATTAATTTGTTTAATGAACGATTAAGAGAATTTGTTTTGTTTATTGTTTCACTAAAGAAAATGACCGAAACAATCGAAACGAATAAAAATGATCGAACTCATTCCATACGCTCTTCAACCATCTTCTCTCTAATCACACTAAATCAAACCATAAACCGGTGATGAACTATTATAATTATACACAAGAATCATATCATTCATCTCCTTTTTGGAATCTTCATCTCCTTCTCTCAGCATAGTCATTTCTCTAAAAATTAAAATAATTCTAACAATACACAGTCACAAACGATACTACAAAACAAACTATCACAAAACAATATATTTTCATTAACTGTTTGTTATTTAAACAAAAGTTATTTCTTTGATCATAATAGTCTCATTTGTCATAAAAGGAAATGAAAATCGATTAAACGAGCGGCTACTGACATTCCTAAATAGGAGGTAGACGGTTTAGAGAGGTAGAATTGTCTATTATGTTGAAAATTTTGGATAGCATTGTGTTCGTAACAAATGTAGTAGTGTGAATACAATCAACCTAATAAGTGTGCTCCAATTTTCAAAATTCAAATTGGAAGAATACTTAATAAAAAATCAACAAATCATTTGCAATATTGCAATGAAAGGGAGAAGCTTTATTTCTTTAATCCTTTTGTACAAAATCTTTTCTACACGCAGATCACTTAACGTGGTACTCTCATTGCAACTAGGGTTTTATATACGGATCGGGTCGGGTACTCATGAATTCTATTCGGGCGGATCTACGGATCTACGGGTATCACGGGTATCACGAGTCGGGTAAGCATGGGTTCGCACTGGAAAGGGTCAACTCGACCCGTGATAAACTCGGACGGGTCGGATGGGCACGGGTCCAGACGGGTCGTGCAAGGGTCTTCGCCGGATTTCTTTTTTTAAAATAAACTTTTCTGTCGATTTTTTTAATTTTTTTTAATTTTTTTTGAATTTTTATTTGAATTTTTTATGAATTTTTTTTACTTTGAAATGACATAAAGTGACATGAATCTGTCACGAATCCATGAGTCGGGAGTTCAGGCGAGTTTCAAGATTTTTGGGCTACCCGACCCGCCATAGATCCACGGATCGGGTCGGGTCTTAGCCACGGGTCGGATCTGGCGCGATCCGAGTACGAGTCGGACCACGGGCGAGTCGACCCGTCCAGGTTTTAGCACAACTCTAATTGCAACAAGGTACAAAGGTTAAAAGTAAGAATAAAAAAAAATCCATAATGTAGAGAAAAATAGAGAAAAAAAGAATAAAACGCACCATATTATAAAGTCATCAACTTGAAGTCCATCAACTTATAAAAAATCCACCAAAATAGTGATATCCATGTCCTATCAAATTACAAAATGTAAAATTTGTCATAAAAGATTAAAGGTAAAAAAAAATGCGCTCTTAGTCTTAGATACAAAATGTTGAATGAGAGCAATTAATTGATCAAAGTTAATAGTTGTTAAAATTATATTCACCAACTTTCATTTATTTTCTCTAGATCAACACTTCATCCAATATAAAGAATAAAATTTTCAAACTGATATGAAATTTCACTATGTAATAAAAAAAATTACTCATGAGTCATGACGCATCATCAAGTGAATTACGGGTATGTTTTCCAACCGGTCAAAATATTTACAAAAACAAGTCTTAAATTTTTATAAAAAGTAATAAAAATAATAAAAAAATCAGTTATAAATTAAATATAAAATGTCTTACTATTGATTAATTAGACGGGAAGACATTATCATATTCCATTTTCGCTTGTGCTCCTTTAAAAGCTGAGTAGATGACGCGCTGATCGTCAAGTCATATCTAGTGTAGTGATAAGACACAAGATTTTCATGAAGGAGAATTGGGATTCAAGTCTCGACAGAGGCAATTTTAGGAGAGTTTTTCAATTTGTTTTCTAATTTCTTTGTGAATGTGTGTTGTAAGTCTATGAACAATGAAAAAACAAAAAAAAAAAGATGACGCGCTGATTCTTATATAACATATATTGATTACTCTTATGTAAAGTTTTCATTGTGGGACTAAAGTTTCGATTTTGTCCGGCTCTAATATTTTTTTCTTTTTTCATTTAGATTGTGACCACCCTTTGATTCTCTTCCTCTCTTTTTCACTCTCTATCTCTTTATTGTTCAAAGTTACTTGATAGATGTTTACCATGGTAATAAGATATCATAAATATACTAAAATAGTTGCAGACGCACAACATTTTTTTTTTTTTTTTTGCGATTTGATTTAATTCTAAATAAACACAAAAAGATAAATAAAATAAGTTTTAATTCAAGAAAAACGAAACTAGGGTTATCACGTTCTTCAAACTTATGTCAATTTCACGTATTTATTTATCTATTAAAGTTCTATTTGTTTGTTTGTTTGTTTAAGGTTTCTAATTCTGAATTATTGATATTCATATTTAAATTCACAGCAAAGGGTTCTAAAATATAAATATCATTTCTCTGATCTATTTAATTAAATATACACTTTAAGCATTTTGATCAGCCTTAGAATAATTAATTAATTAAAATTTGCTGGTTAATCTCGTCATCTAATTAAGTAATTAGTTAATATTATCTAACGACCCCTATTAATTTATGAATTTTTTTTATTCAACACTAAGTCACTAATGCATAAATTAACCATGCTGTTTTTACGACCAAGTTGAACAACTAAATTGTAAAAACATCAAGTAAACAAAGCAAACACATATTAAACAAAATAAAATGATTACGCTACATCAATCAACAAGATTGAAGTACATGCCATAACTCTAACGTAAAATTAACCTCTCATGGAGGTTAATTCAACTATAAACATATTACAAATGTTATTTTGTAACAATGGTCTTCGATTGCGAAAGCGTTTAACAATTTCGAGTATAATTTTTGAATTTTAATCATCTAGCTAAGTCAAACAAGTAAATAATAGAGCAATTTCAATAATTCAAGTAGACAAAAGTAGAGTAAAATAGAGAGTAAGAGCAAGCGAGCAAGAGAACATGTTATTGAACGTGTTTCGACTTATCAATCAAGCCTACATCCACGGGACCCCTTATTCAAAATATCTTTCGGAATCGATTTCACTAAAACCAATATTTTACAATAAGAGAGCATATCCTAAAAACTCTAATTCTTTGCATGGGATTACACTGCTCTACAAAGACCTAATGATCTTGATTGACAACACAAATCAAGACAAGAATGAACTACTTGATAACACAACGTAGTTCACCAAATTAAAACAATATCAAAATGCTCTCACGAATAGACAATTAGAGAATTAGCTATCATAAACACTCTCAAGGTGTGGAAGCTGAAGGAGAATTCTTTTGTGCTCTTTCTGATGCTTAGTTGAGTGTTTGTAAACTTACGGAGGGATTTCTTGATGCTTTTGGTTCGTATGTCCCAAGTATATATTGGCTAAGTGCTTAAGTACTTCTTGGAGTCTTGAAATATTGATCAGGGTTGCTTACATTAAAAAATCTTGCAACCCGTTACAGAACCTGTTGGGATGGGTTGGCACATTTCCAGTTTTGCCCTTGTCTGTGTTCTTGGCAGATTTCTGGGTCCTACTTGACAGGAATATGTTGTCGCGGGTGAGGAACCCGTTGTGACGGGTCGAGAATCCATTATAACGGATATGGCTTGCGTTACATTAATGCATGTCTCTGCCAAACTTCTCATTTGCACTGTCTTTTGGCTCTTCTCCTCTTCAACCCGTTGTGTTGGATTGAAAACCTGTTATGACGAGTTAGAAATCCGTTGTGATGGGCTCTTGCGTTATGATAATGCAAGGCTCTGTCTTGCCCTATTTTACTTGCACTTGATGTTTTCATGATCATCTTGACTTGTACATACAATATGAAGCCTTTGCATTATCAAATTGTACCTATATAAATGTGCATCTCACCAAAATTCAATTGTGCAAGGTTAGTACTAATTTATTTTACAAATTGTCAAATCAAAAAGAGTTTAATCTAACAACTAATTCTACTAAGCATCAAAAGAACATAGAAAATGAATTAAAAAGAAAAGGGAACAACCAAATTCCTTTTGACTTGCAAGCCTCACAAGTGCAACAAGTTGTCTTTTTTACTTTTTGAACTTCTCTCTAGGTTGATAATCTTTCTCTGAAAGCTTGATCCTGCAGTAAGAATCTGAACCCTTTTGCCTGCTAAATCATCTATATTTATATCCTTCAGGTTCTAGGGCATTTTTCAAACAACATGAATAGTTTCCAGTAGTTTTTGGGTTGTAAGAGGTAGTTCTAGTCTTAACTTGGACATACACCTTTTCTAGAATATGTTTTGGTTTTTAGCACTTTGTTATTTCCGCTTAATCATAGCTTGTGATTTATTTTTAGACTTTATACTTTTTCACACATTCTCATGTGGACCCGTATTCTCTACACTCATTTTTTATGAGTGCTCTCTGCACTCACTAATTTGGATCGTCCGATTAGATCTGGACACTTGACTGCCAATTATATGATTCAGAAAAACTTTTGTATTATAAAATCATATCCATTAAAATTTAATCGAACGATGCAGATTAGTGAGTGCACAGAGCTTTATGGGTGCAGAGGATATCGTTTCATTCCCGTGTTGAATCTAAGTTTAGAAATAAAAAAAGTCTTTTTTAAATCCAAGTTTTTTTGAGCTAATATAAGCACCTAAGCAGGGCAATCAAAAGGTTTTCTGGGCTGGAGCCATTTCGGTCAAGGATTGGGCTGGGCCGTCACGGGACTTTATTGGGCTGTCATGGCCATGACCGACTCATTCGATTCGGCCTCAGGTGTTTCGACCTGACAACTAAGGGGTTGGTCGGGGGACTATGTTTCTACCGCGCGGTACCTCGCAGTACCGCGTCTCGACCGCCATACGGATAATCAGGAGGTTTTAGATCTGGAGCACGAAACACGAAGAAATCAGATGATTCTGAAAACGTGCCGCGCGTCAGAAGATCTCATTCCGTTGGTCGGGTGGTGAAAGTTGTGGCCGACCCATTCGAGTCGGTCACAGTTCAACCCGGCATTATTTTGTGACATGGTTTCACTATTTTGATTACAATTTCTTCGTTTTAGCCTCGATTTTGATGATTTAAGATATGTAAGAATCTTGAGCGTGAGATCTTCGACATGAGAATAAAATACATAATCTTTCTTCAACTTGATTCATGTTAGTTGTTTCTTTTTTTAATATTTTCTGATAATTTGTGAAAGAGTGGCGGTAAAACTCGAAAAATATAAAAGCAAACACGGAGTTGTGAACTTTGTGTTTTTAAAAAAACTTTTGTTTGCTTATGCAAAAAAAGTTTGCTTCTCACATTTTTATTGGTTGAATATTTTATTATTGTTATTAATAAAAATTAAATAATTTAATTAAATTGAGTTATATTTATGTAAGTTTTTGTAACAAATTCAGTTGCATTCGTTGAAATTGTAATTAGTATTTTCTATCTTTGCAAACCATCAAGCGGTACATATTCAAGTCTATTTCTATTGCGTCGAGTCTGATTTGTGATCAAATAAATAAGCGATTCAAAATTGAATCTGACACAAACTTGTGATAAAAAAAATTACTAGCTAAGACATAAGTTAAGATGGTGCCAAATTTGAGATGCACGTTCCTCCGATCGCAAATTAGATTCGACGCGACCGAAGTAGACTCGAATATCTACAGCTCAATGGCTTACGAAGAAAAAAAATTACTGTCCCGACGAGCGTAGTCAAAGTTCCTACAAAAAATATTAAGTATGATTGAAATATTTTCTAATTTGTAAGCTTAGAAAGTTCAACAAGAAAAAAAAAAGAAGACCTAATTTGTATATGGATCTTCATGAAGTCTTGATAATGGATATCGAATATCTTTTGATTTATGAAGAAGCAAAGGACAGAAAATACTCGAAAGCATGATAGACAAACATGAAATTCGAAATTAAATTAATGTATGACAACCAAGTGTAAAATTTGGTAGATCTTCCTCAAGGAAAGAAATCCATTAATAACAAATGAGTTGTTAAGAGGGAGATGGACATGAATAGTAACATGACAAATTAAAAGACAAAACTTATAACAAAATGTTTTAGTCAAATTCAAGAGATTGACTATGACGAAACCGTTTTCACAAGTCGTCATGTTCAAATCTATTCGAATCATGCTAGTTATTGATGCATTTTAGGATTATGAAATATGGTAATTGAATGTAAAAATAACTTTCCTAAATGGTAAGATAGATGAGAATGTGTACATGTCACAACCTCAAGGTTTTAAAAATCCAAAGAATAGCAACAAAGTATGCAAGCTTCAAAGAGTCATTTATGACTTGAAGCAAGCATCCAGGAGTTGGAACAAGTACTTTGATGAAGATGTTGAAACCCATTGATTCATTCAAAGAAAGGAAGAACCTTGAGTATACAAGAAAATTAGTGGGAGCCATATGTAGTTCTAGATCTTATACGTCGACGACATATTATTAATGGAGAATGAATTATCTTTGATGAAGCAAACAAAGAGCTCATTGAAAACAATATTTTTCAATGGAGGATATGGATGAGGCTCAATATGTCTTAGAGAATAAGATATAATCCTCGTAACTCATTGGTCTAAGTCAAAAAATGTAAATTGACAAAATCTTGGAAAGATTTCGTATGGAAAATTTTACGAAGGAAAATGTGTCAATGAAAGTGTTTGTGCAATTTAGCAAGTTACAATTTGTCACACACATAAAGACATAAAATGCATGAAGAATATTTCCTATGACTCAGTCATAGATTCCATAATGTATGTTATGCCTTACAGACCAAATGTCGAGTATGCTCTAATAATGACAAGTTGTCATTAAACTTCATCTAGTCCTAATTATTGCACTACAGCCAAGAATATTCTTAGGTACCTAAACAGAACTAAGAATAAGTTTCTTTTCTATGGTGGTCAAAGAGAGCTCATTGTAGAAGGCTACACTGATGTTAGTTTTATAACTGATCCGGATGATCAATCTGGATACGTCTTTCTTTTGAATGATGGTAAATTGAGTTGGCATAGTTTGAAGTAATCAACTATGACAAACTCAATCACCTCAGCGAAAGTCATGGCGGCTGCAGAGGATTGCAAAGGAGTATGGATAAAGAAGTTTCTTAAAAAACTAAGTGTTGCGTTATCCTGTGAAGGATCCTGGATGTTATTTTGCTACAATAATGCATCTATTTTGCAAATCAAGAAGCCAATATCACATCACAAGACGAAGTACATGATAGAGAGTACTTCATGACTCGAGACTTTATAGACAAATGCAAAATTATATTATTATGGATAGACACAAACAACAACACAGTTGATTTCTTGATAAAACTTTTATGGCAAGCCAAGAATAAAATCATTTCGAGTCCATGGTTCTACAAGACCATGGAGAATGGCTTGAAAACTAAATTGAAAGGCTTGTCTCTTTTTAGAGTTTATGCATGAGTTATGTATATAAAAAACTTTAAAAACAAGTGGGAGACTGAAGGTTGTGTGTTTTGAAAGTTATCTTTTTTATAATGAATTAATAATTTTAAATATTATTATATATTTATGTTCCTTGAGATTGATATATTATATATTTAGAAGCGTTCGAGAAGATGCTTGTGGTCTTAAATCATAGAACTCTTTAGATGAAAATATATAATCCTAAATATGTTCACAATCGTGATAATTAAATGAAACATTATTTGCCATGAAGATTTTCATGTCAATCGAAAATACATTGTAGTTCTATAAATATTGATAAATGATTATCATTAAATGACATGAGTATATAAAATGATGGTTCTCTATATATTGAACATGATCTAACCCGATGAAACATTATATGGATTGTGTTTTGTGTCATTAATGTTTTCAATGTGTTTTGAATCTTATAAATGAGACATATAGGTTTTTCACATGAGAAGTATATATTATGTGATTGCTATTTAAAGTTCATTCAAATGATTGGAATGATATAGTAGTTCATTTTGCACAACTTGTGCGGAAGAAATTTATATGTCAAAATTATTATTGTTCCTAAATTAGTTGAGTTATGATATTACTGGACCACTTGGTAAAGTGAAATTATATTGCGTGCAATATAACTAATGTAGTTGTACTTATAATTCACTTAAGAGACCAAGAAAATGATATAATGCAAAAATGACACGATCATATTTTACATATTATTTAAAATATCATGAGACAAAGATAGACACAGATCAAGTGGATCAAGAACGCAACGACTATGTCGTTTGGGAGACTATAATATAGTGATACAACCTCTCATAGTTTATAATATAAAGTATTTTGTATTATATTTCAAGATGACGTAGATCCTCTGTAAGGTCACAACAACTGAACAGAAACAACAATTTTGTATGATGTATTTAATCTCATGATGTATGAGTTAAAATACATGTGATAAAATGTTAAAATAATATGTTATGTAAAATAATATGCTTAGATCATAATATAAATTTATGAGAATATATGTGAACGTTATTTTGTATAATGTTTGAGAGCATTATGAGAATAATAAGTTAATTCATATTAAAATAATATAGTCATATTATTTACTCATAAATTAAATCCTTGCAAAATATGATTAGAGAATAACAAGAGAGTAGTCAAAACCATTTGTGTAAATAATTAACACAAGTGTTGTCCTAGGGCTTAACCTTATAAAGGGGTATGTTTGAGATAAAAAATGTTTTGTCTCTCTCTTGCTGCAGTAGCATGAATAGTAACCCTCTTTCTCTCCTCTTGTGTCTAGAAAGTAAAAACTTCATTGTTCTTCTTTTTCTTCTCTTATAAGGTTTAACCACACAATGAAATAGCTTGTTCGTTGAAGATTGAAGATCTAGGTGGTTGGATTTAAGTTATAAACTCTACATTCATCTCTCTAAAGATGTTTTAGGTTGTTGTTTAGGTTTAAGGCGAAACAAGAGACAATGGTGCTTTCATGATCGAAGAAGGAAAACGAAGGTTTTTCAAGAGATCTAGAAGAGGAATCAACTCCTCTCTACCGAGAGATTTGAAAATCTCTTTAGATATAACTTCTATCCACACTTGTGCAAGAAATTAATGGACTATTTTCTGTTTTTGATGATACTCAAGAGGTGTTCGATGAAATCTCGTAGTGTGAGTTTGCTTGCAATTGTCATAAAAATGAGATCTTTTGTGTATTGAGTTAAATAAAGCCAAAAAAAATTATTTTCGCCCTCTTGAAGATACACATGAAACCCCAACACACTAACCTATGAAGATGTATTTTGATAATAATGCAGCAAGACATATCGTTTTAAATGCGGTATTTGATGAACGAACAAAGCGTATCGAAGTTGATTGTCATTTTATAAGAGCAATAGTACAAGCCAAAAAGATTGAAACACCATATGTATAGAGCCGAGATCAATTAGCCGATATCTTCACCAAGAGACTTATACCAAAGACATTTGAATACATAACTAATAAGTTAGGATTAATCGACATTTATAATTCTATCCTGAGGCAAGTGTTAAAAAAAATAGATTATGATTTAAATTGAAGAAAAAAATATAATGAAATGTAAAATAAGAGATTGTTTCTTTCTTGATTATTTTAGGGAAAATGACCGTTGATACTTATTGAGTACCAACGGTACATTAGAAAGCCTATATAAAACAGATGTATACAAGAGAGAGAAATATAAGAAAAAAATATATTAATACCAGAAAATATTCAACATTCACTTCTATGTTTTTTTTATCATTGACTTCTTACAAAAAAATACAAGAAATTTTTTAATTTGGATCTGTAGAAAAATAAACTTTTTCACTTTATATTAACGGAAGAATCTGTAGAAAATGATTGGTCATAAAATCATAGACAAAGATAGTTGCATTATTTGCACTAGCAACAACCTCCTCCCAAATGGAGTGGCGCTATAGTGCAAATTAGAGACATAGGAGGTCATAGTGCATAGGGAATGAGATCTTTTTTATACTGTGTGATAAATCTCGGTAATTGATTTTCATCGAGATTTGTGCAATTTAAATTTTATAATACCAAATCTTTCCTAAATCAAATCTGAGTCGTTCGTAACCTACAACGCAAAAAATCTTGAATCTCCGTCAAAATCAAATCTGAGCCGTTCGTAACCTACAACGCAAAAAATCTTGAACGTCCGCGTGACGGAGAATCCGCTTCCTAGTGCATAGTGTGCTGCTATTTTTGTCAATTTAATATTTTCATTATTGTCTGAAGAAAACTCCGACACGTGCCTATCATCCTAGTCAACTGCTTTCTTGGCTCCTTTCACTAGCAATTCATCATTAGTCATTAACATTATTATAACTTATTTGTATTTAATTAACTAACACATATTTGTAGCTAAGTGACCAAGTCGTACCGTCTATGCCTATCTTTCGCTTCACTTATAATACATATATATTTTTTGGAGTTAATACGTAGATACCAAAAATGATATTGACTAGTGATACTGACGTTATTATGCACATTTAGTTGAGTTATTATGCATTTTATTTGTGTTATTATGTATTTATTTTTTGTACTATTTGTACTGAAATAGTTATGCATGTTATTTGAATTATTATGTGCATTATTTTGTTAACATGTATAATAATTTTTTCAGTATAAAAATAACATGAAATAACATGCATAATAACTAAAATAATGTGCATAGTAACTCAACTAAATGTGCATAATACCATCAGTATCGATAATCGATATGAATATTGATATCGACAGAACATTTTCCTATATTTTTTTAGTAGGTGCCAACAATTGGATTGTGTATAAGAAAGTTATACAAGAAATTAATATTAATTTGAAGGCTTGCTAATTATCATGGATTAATTCTGAAAGAAAGAATCAGATTTTTCGTCAAATCTTTATTGATCATAGCATGCATGATCAAAATTTGTTTAATTTTTCTAATAAAAATATACAGAATTGGCACTTTACTTTTGCTTGAAGATGACACTTATAAATTATTTTTTTGAGACGGAATACTTCTTCATTACTAGATGAAAGTTTTAATTACAATGTTTACCTCATATTAACTTCACTATATTCATACCAATTTCACTGGTGTTCATACTAACTTTTTAAGGTATTCATACTAAGTATGAATGCTAGTATTAACACATGTTTTAACGAATATTAACATATTATTTATTTAGTATGCACTCATTATGTGATGAATATTATTAGTTATAGTTTTAAGTGCACAACGTTTTTGAAACAACAAGTATGAATATTTGTTTGTTTCAACTAATATTAACACGTTTTATTTAGTCTGCACATAATTTTGTGCAAAACATAGTTGAAACAGCTAGTATGAACACATGTTTATTTAATATGCACGCATGTTTTATTTAGTCTACACATGATTTTGTGCAAAAAGACTTCAAGTAACTAGTATGAACACCCCTTTCAACTAGTATGAATACTTGTTTTATTCAGTCTGAATACCAATTTTATTTAGTTTGCACCTCATGTATTCTGTGCAAAACACACTTGAAACATCTAGTATGAACACATCTTTCAAGTAGTATGAGCATCTATTTTATTTATACTTTGAACAACTAGTATGAACACATCTTTCAACTACTCTGAACTCATCTTTTATTTATTCTGTTCTCCATGTGTTTCGTGCAAAACATGCTTGAAACAACTAGTATAGTTCTTTCAACTAGTCTGAACAATTGTTTTATTTAGTCTGGACAATTGTTTCATTTAGTCTGAACACCTATTTTATTTAGTCTGCATTCCATGCATTCTTTGTAAAACATACAGGATAGTGTGTAAGGCGAAAAAGTTCAGAAGAATGTGTGCGATCCAACTTTTCATTTTTATTCACTTTTGACTCTTTGACTTTCTCTTTTTTTGAAAAGTTAGTTAGGAAGACGAAAGTGGAGGATAGAGATTGGAGAACTATTAGTCGGATCCTAAATTGAATATATTGTTTTATTATCTAATATTTTATGCACAAATTGAACAATTTCATGTTTAATGTTGTTATATTGATGTAACTTCAATAGGGGTGTGAATGGTATGGATATTATCCGCTTCACTCCGAATCAATATTCGAAAATTATCCACAAATATACTATTTGTATACGTATATAAAAAATATATGAACTATCCGAATTTAAAATAATGTCATATACTAAGAAAAATATTTGCAAAATATATAGTTTTAAATTATTAATATTTCTATTTATGCATCTTTATTTCTAATATATTATTAATATATTCATATATTTTATCAAATTGATATTGTAAATTTTAATTTTAGTATTTAAATACTTATTTTAATTTTTGTGTAAATTTATTTATTTTAGATGTTACTTTTTATTATATATCAATTAATAATTAATAATCCGCTTCGTATCCGTAACCAAATTCATTGGTTATTCACTTCCTACTTGTATCTGTTTGATGCAGATTTGATTTCGAATATTAGGATCTGTCAAACATATATACATATTCGAATCTGTATCGCTTCACAAACTGTAGACACAGATTTGATTTCAACATTATCTGTCATGTATCTTTGTAAGTGTTATGAAACACCATGTTAAATAGTTCTTTTTTGTTTTGACATCTTTGTAAGTGTGTCAATTCAAGTATATTCTTTTTAAACAATATTCTTTAAATATTAATTAGAATTAGAATTTGAGCTTTGAATCTAATTAAAATTGATAATATATATAAATAAATTTTATTTATATTTATACATGTGATATAAAAATAATTATATAAATTATATAATATACATATGAGTTATATAAACTATATACACATGATATGAAAAATATACGCAAAATATGATCTATTGTATGTAATGTAAGACATCGTATGATTTTTATAAACGTGACTCTTTATTTTTCATATACATTGATTTTTTCTGATATGAAAAATAAACACATATTATAATCTTATATATATGCACATTATATTAAAATATATACAAAAGTTGATTTTATGTTGTTTTATATTATTTATACATGAGATATGAAAAATATACACGTAATATGATTTGTATGGTTTTATATACATAGGATGATACAATGCTATCAAATATGATTTTAATTATTTGATTTTATAAGAATATGATATGAAATTTATGTGATTTTATGAAAAATACAAATTAAGACTCTTCGTTTTCTATATATATGTATTAAATGACAAAATATTAATAAATATGTAATTATTGTCATTGAGATCTCATATGAAAACAAATTGAAAATTAAAGAAATTACATATCAATAACGCCCAAGAAAATAATTCTCTACCTACCACGAAATAACTTGTCACATTTAATCTCTACAGAAAAACAAAGGTTAAGATTCAAAATATGTTTTAATCAATGATGCATATCTAGCGCAAGATATGGATATATACATCATGGTGCAAATGGAATCCAAGTCTATGTTTATCACACGAAATTGTTAATTGCCAATCCAATAATTTGCTCATTATTTATTTTTTTGGGGAAAAAATAATGTATAGATGGCTGATATTTTTATTCTTCCTATTCAAATTGTTGGGATTAATTATTGTAGTAATTTTTTTAATAAAATTGATGTCATATTATTTTGGTCAAATACGAATATTAAATAACAAATGGTGTGTTCGATTTTTCAATTGAATAGTTCCACTAGTAATTTCGTGCTCTGTGCAATAATACAGATAATGAACAGTACATGTAGTTGTAAGCACGTTAGAGATAGTGAGTCTGTATGTGCTGTTATTTTCGGAGATAACATGAATTTGTTATTTTCTAATTTGATTGTCAGATTTCTATGCAGATGAACTGTACGGAATTCGATGTGTTATATATTTTATTCGTTAGATAAAAAATAAACGATTAGATCTGAGAAAAACTGAATCATGTTATTCTATGTAATAACAGCACATATGAATTCAGAGATAGTAGGTGTTCGTTGTGTTGCAAATAAGATTTAAAAAAAATACTGGTAGTTGAGAAAAGAGCTATGCTCATGATATTTAGTTAAAAATTTAATGAATACATGCTAAATGTCACATAGCCATGCCACCTAATGCCTGCATTTCAGCAGTTAATTGTTTTGCTTTTATTTTTCTTGTAGAATAATGTCAGCGTATATTAATTTTTCTTTAGAAGCATTTATTAAATTTTAGTGATAGATGTCGGATTTTTTTTTGTTAAGAATACAAGTATTGTTGACAAATGTATACAACAACAATAATAACAAAGCTTTTATTTTCAAATAAAATGAAATATACTAAAATAAAATTCAATCTGAAATGAAAAATTAATATAAATAATAATAATATAAGAAATAATAAAATAATAAAAATAAAAGTATAGAAATAATAATAATAATAATAATAATAATAGTAATAATAATAATAATAATAATACACTATTCTAACAATCATAATTAAGTTTAGACTAATTGTTTCAAATATAACAGTTGTTTATACTAGTTATTTCAAATATATTTTTGTATTGTTTCAAGCATTTTTGAGAAAATTTGAGCAAAAAATATGCAGAAAATATATTTTTGCATTGTCTCATGTGGTCATACTAACTGCTCAAGTGCTAATACTAAGAATGTGATCATACTAACTCCTCTGGTGGTCATACTAAATAAAAATATGTGGTCATACTATCATCTCGGTGGTCATACTAACATTCAAGGTGTTCAAACTAATTTTCCACGTGTTCATAGTAACATTCAAGGTGTTCATACTAACTTTTCAGGTGTTCATACTAACATTCATGGTATTTGTATTAACTTTTCAGGTATTCATATTAACATCAAAGGTATTCATACTAGTTAAAAAATGCGTTCGTACTACTAAAACAAGTGTATATAGTAGATGCACATTTATTTTTTCATTTTTCTCCTTCTCTTTCTTTCTTTTGTGAAAAAGATAACAATCATAGTGAATACGAAAAAAGTCAGAGGCAGTCTCAAGATCGTTCGTTGTCTTTCGTCTTTGTTCTCAGATCTGTCATCACTTCCTCGTTCTCAGATTTATCACCACTTCAACATTATTTTCGTCTTTGACAGTTTTCTCGTCGTCGAAGAAAAGATAGAAAAAAGAAAGAACGATAAAAGAAAGAAAAATGAAAGATAAATATGTAGTTGAAAGAGAGAAGATATTAAAATAAAAATAAGACAAAATAAGAATAAAATAAAATAAAAAAATAATGAGAAACGGAAACATGAGACGTAAGATTGAGAATTATAAATTTTTCTCTTGAAAATTTTCGTTTTCCTCTGGTGACCTCATGGTGACGCCAACCATTTCTATTAATAATACATTTTTTTTATCTCAAGTCGCTATCTATTTCTTTCACAAGCATAAAATATTGACCTTAGCCGAATTCTAATCCAACGAGGTCACCCAAATTCATCAATAAATACACACCTCTCCAAACCGCCTCTCCTCCTACCATCTCAATCCAAACAAACCTCTCACATTACCACATGCTTCGTTTTCGTCGCAAAACCCTAACCCTAACCAGTGATCGCCATGTCTAAACTCGGTACCTCTCAATCCAAATTCTATCACCTCTCCATTTCAAGCAATAACACTTGGCCTTTTTCTCTTTAATAGTTTTAACTACAAGAACAAAACACCAACTCTTACCACCATTTTTTTTTAACTTAGATTCACCTTTTGTTGGAGAGAGAAGTACTACCATGGGCGTGCACTTGCACTACTTGAAGCAAAGCTGCAAAGACGAACACGGCACCGTGCCGCCAAAGGGGTGTATGGGGATACTGGTCGGTACTGGAGGAGAGGAACCGAAACGGTTCATCGTACCGGTTATGTACCTCAATCACCCGCTTTTTCTCTCCCTCTTGAAGGAGGCTGAAGATGAGTACGGGTTTGAACAGAAAGGAGCGATTACGATACCGTGCCATGTGGAGCACTTTCGACAGGTACAGGGAATCATAGACAGAGACACTGGCGCTCATGGTTTGCATGGCCATGGCCATGAAGTGCATGGAGGTAACCATCATCATAATCATCACTTTCCCATAGTTGGGTGCTTCAGGGCTTGATTAAGTATCAACTAGAGATATACAGTAGTTTTTCTTTTCCTTTTGCTATGTTGGCTCTGTTGTTAAAATCTCAAGTGTAAATAGGAAATGGGATGAAATTGAGAGAAAAGTTCATTTCTCGTTCCATCCTGTGCTTCTTTTAATCAACTAATCAAGGCAGGGTTTTTTTCTGTACTTTTTCTTTTAGCTTTCTTCTTGTTTCTGGTTTCTTCTGATGAATCTGACAAGAAAAAATTGGAATAAGGGATTTATTCAACTGATAATTATGGATAATTAGTCTTGCTTCCGCTCCTAAAATAATACATGTTGCAAGTTTTAGATCTGACTGGTAATGAATAGTTAAAGATGAATGCCTTGATTAAATTATTTATTTATCTAAAAAGTTTGAGAGTTCTAATGGTCTTTTCATGAAGTCAATAAAGTTTTAAATTACAAAGAACTTTCTGATCTTATTCTAGTGGTTAAAAACAACATGTCAGCTGTAGGAAGTTGGAAGTTTCGAATTAGAAATTCGGAAGAGAATGTAAGATCATTTTGACTTAAATAATATAGATACTTATTTCTATCTCAAAAAAATTAATTACAAAAATGTATAGATATATTATGTCTTGAATGTACACTGTTACTGAATTTCTAATTACCAACGACTATTATTTTGACATGTTACATGCCAATTAATTAGTCAATTACCAACTAATCTATCAACAAGAACTCTACACTTTTAGGACCTACTGCATGCCTAGTTAATAGTTTGGTATTCAGTCTATTAACATAAACATTAATTCTCGCTTGTTCACGAGAAAGTGCAGAGAAGACTGTGAGTCTGAGAGAGTTGGTGGCAGAAATCCGATCCGATCTGAATCCGATCCAATTCGATATGTTGATAAAGTCAAACTATCCAAACACGATCCGATCTGATCCGATCCGAGATGATCTGTAATCCGAGGCGCAGCTACACATGAGCGATCTGAGTCCGACCCGACCCGACCCGAGACGATCCGTAACCCGAGATGGAGCGACACGTGAGGACTCGAACCCGACCTGACCCGACCCGACTTGACCTGATACAACCTATAAATTGATCTAATTATATTTTGTTCACATCATAATCTAATTTTACTAACAAATTAACATCAAAGAAAGTTAAGATTTACTATCACAATTCAATAACGCGGTCTGATATTGTCCGATTGAACTTAAAATTCAAAATAATACTTGAAATTTGTCGGTGCAACCTGGTTCGAACCCAACCCGATCTTGCCCAACCCGACGTCCCAAGACCCGAAAGTTATCGATGTAGCCCGACCTAAAACCCGACCCAGTCTCGCCGACCCGACTCGAAACCCGACCCGACTCATGACTCGAAAGTTGTCGATACATAACGATCCAAAACCGACCCGACCTCATCCGATTCGACTCCATCCTGACTATTGTAGACAGTCAAACTAACCCGATCCGACCCGATCCGACTCGACTCGAATCCGCCTTCCTGTTCACTTGCCACCTCTAAGAGAGTACTTGCTTTTGTTGTATGTTATTTAATAAATTTTGACGCAGAAGGATAGACCGAGAAACCTAAATTCCAAACGGTGTAATTAATGTTATATTTCTGCAACATGTCATGTCATGTCATGCGCATGAAGTGAAGTGAAATCAATAATTTGTAACGTCCGAAATTACATACGAGCTAGTTTTACTAAAAGAAATTATAGAAATATAAAGTTTGTTTACTAGAGCTCTTCTATAACTACACCATATGCATGCATGTAATAGCTCCAAACTTGAGGGTTATGCAAATAAATATTTGCATTTCATCAACCAAATTTTCTTAATATTAGAAATTTAATAAATAAATTATAAATAGAAAAAAGGATTGATTTCAAAGGTCAAAAAATAAAAAAGACCGGAGTTACGAATACTGGCTTTTTGAAAAAAAGCCAAAAGGTCTGAGTTGCGAACACCGACCTTTTGGAAAAAGCCAAAAGGCCGGTGTTTCCAACACCGACCATTTGATCGTAATTTGATTTATTATCGCGAGCCATATATCGAGATGTAGATACTCGAGTCTACTTTCATCGCGTCGATCGAGTCTGATTTGTGATCGGAGGAATGTGCATCAAATTTGCCTCCAACTTATGTCTTAATTAGTATTTTATATCATGAGTTTGAGTCAGAATCAATTTTGAATCGCTCGTTTCTTCCATCGCAAATCAGACTCGACGCGATGGAAGTAGACTCAAATATCTACAGCTCAATGACTTGTGACGATAAAAAATAATTAATTATGATTCCGACGAACGTCGTCGAAGTTGTACAAAAGTTAATATAACTAACGCATGAGTTAAATTAATAATACTTTTATTAATAAAAAATTTAACTACAAAAGTTTGAAGCAAACTTTGCCAACACCAGTATTTTTGGCTTTTTACAAAAGGGCAGTGTCACAGTTGCATTCTTTTCTATTTTCGAACTTTCAGAACAATTTTTCTTTTTATATATAATTTATTTATTAATTTTCTAATATTAAAAATTCCGTTCATCAACAACCAGCTTTGATCATTATTTCCTTCAAAAGATTCTTTTTTAAAAGAAAAAAATTCAGCCTTTGATGTATTGGCCAAGGAAAATCCCTCTGTGCTTTCTTATAAAGTTTCGTTGTTTTATTTAAGAAAAAATAAATTGCAAAAATAAACACAAGTGTCTAACAGTCAAGACTCAAAAAACCAACTTATCTTGAGAAGAGTTATAAAATTCGGGGACTTGACCTCATTTTTTTCAAATTTTTTTTTTAATTAATTAAACTTATCTTGAGAAGAGAGTGCGCACACTATGACATGTGATTAGTATCTTCCTTGACATCCATTCAATGAAAGCGGCATTTGATCAGCTTTTACATGGTGAATAATAAGTGGACAAATTAACATGCAAAACAAATTAACGTACATGCGAATTAATGTTTGAATTCAAAAAAAATTAAAAAATTCAAATCATGTGATTCTCTGTAGTCATCTAAGTTAGATTTTTTTTATTATTAGTTATTGAAAATTGAATGCACGTGAAGAGTAAACCATAAAGACATGAGTTCAGATCATGTGCCGCGCGCCACATGACTTGCAGAGGATCTGAACCATTTAATTGCATGCGTCGAGATTGTGCAAATAAAATTTAAAAATGTAGATTCTTTCTGAATCAAATCACAAATTGCTTACAATACATTAATTTATGGACGTTCGATCCGTGCGAAACTATGTGGCGCGGCACCAGATTCAGATCCATAAAGGCATGCATTTGAATCATTTCATTGGCTTGCATTCCATCATTTAGGGATAGGATCACATGAGTAACATGATACATCTAATGTATTGTATATTTGTGGGCTTTATTCTTCTCTAGAAATATTGCTCTTTTCCATAGCATATTTTCTATATTTTCAACAATAGATGGTCCATGGTTGTTGAAGCATATGTTAGGACCTTGGATATCAATTTAAAATTAAAACCAAAATAAATGAAAAGCTTTGACTGATTAATATGTGTGATGCAAGAAATAAAAGGAAGAGAAAGGACATGTGTGAAAGAGGTAGTGGATAGTTTCAGTGTTGATTGTTCAGAGAAAATTGATATTTGAATGGGGCCAGCATATTTTGTATCAGCTTTTATTTCTTTATATGAAAAAGAATTGGATATGAATCAAATATTAAGCAAATATAAATACGAATTGAATATACTAAGCGGATAAAAATATGAATATGAATATAATTCGGGCATAAAACTAGGACTAATTCATATAAGGAAGCGATTAACTGTCTCCCCTTACAAGCCCCTCTTACACGCTCTCCATGTAAGTCTTTATACTCAAATGTAGTAGTCTTTATATTTTTTAGTATAAGTCTTTATACTCAAAAATGATTATCATTGCATTTGTTCAATAAAATATTTATACAAAGAATTAAAAATAATTTATCATTGCATTTGAGTAGAGGAGCGCGTAAGGAGAACGCTAATATGAGGGACATTTATATTTACTCTTCATATAATACTAAAATTAATGATGTAATAAAGTTACAAAGTCTTTAGTCTCAAACATATTTATATAAACGAATATCATGACTGAATTTTTACGTTGGCTCAATGCACATCACATATTTAAACATGTAACAAACTTGAAGAAATCAGAAATTCTCATCACATCAGCATCACAACACTTAACTCGAAGGCTAGCAGCGCATTTGGATGTAGGGCTTATGGTTTTCGATCACGTACCTGAGATTACCACTTAAAGACATAAGGCTTACAAAGAGTGACTACATACCACTTATGGACAAAATACAGAAGAAATTGGCAGGATGGAAAGCGAATCTGTTATCAATAGGAGGGAGATCGGTTAATTCTGTGCACATGATACTATCAGCAATCCCCGTATATTACATGACGATCTTTCTTTTACCAGCCTACGTGATCAAGGAAATTGATCAGACGCGACGATGCTTTCTCTGGCATGGACGCAAGGAAGCCAACAAGAGCAAAAGAGGACTCTACATGGTGAGCTCGGTAGTAGTGACAAGACTGCGATCAATTGGCGAACTGGTAGTTCGAAACCTTCAGCTGACCAATCACTCTCTACTCTTCAGATGAATATGGCACTATCAGACTGGACAACTTGGTGGAAATTACCATATCAAGATTAGATAGCTCCATGGGAGACAGCAAACCCAATTCCAACATGGCAAGGCATCAAATCGATCTTCGCGGGCTATGCATCCTCAATCCGGACTGATCAGCAAAGTACACTGATTTGGATCAGGAACTCAGCAGGTGAATATACGATAAAATCAGCCTATGCATTCCTGACAGCTGCTCCGGCGTCGCTATCCTTACTATCCAACATCTGGCGTATCAAGGTTTCACCAAGAGTAATGATTTTTGCATGGCTCATGTTACAAGATAGACTCACGACAACTAATAATCTGATAACAAGAGGTACAATTCCAAACTACTATTATATGTGCAAAGAAGTAGAGACGAAGGAGCATCTATTTGTCACTTGCAGATTTGCGACTCAGACTCGATCCTACACTGTGCGTCTGTGCAGGTACTGGCATATGCAGACTCACAAGTATACACAGGTACGCAACCACATGAACTGCTAGTGAAGTGGCAGCAAACTCAATTCAACAGATTAGAGATAATCACCGACTTTGTGCTGTGGAGAGAACGCTGCCGAAGAATATTTGCAAACAAAGAGCAAGACATAACATCCACTATAAGGGAGATCATATTGGATATACGTCAATGATTTAACTTCTAATTATGATGAAGAACAACATACAACTCTTGCTAGCTTTTGTATTTTATTTTGTATTTTACATTATATAAAATTCTATTTGTTGCTTTCTTGTATATAATTCTATGCTCACCTCTAGTGAATTAATGAAATTTGAGAACTTAATCCTCATCTTTTTCTTTAAAATTTTTTTTATGTTGGCTCACTCAACTTATCACAACCCTCATTTTCATGGTTTTTGAGATTATGTTCTAAAATTATACATGCGAGAGTTAACAAAATTAATAATGTAGTTCGAAAATTTAACAAATTCATCTAATATGAGCCATGGTTCAATTTTAAGTTGTGTGTTTTTTCTTTAAATATATGTATATATAATACTAAACCTTAAACTAAGCGTAAGTATTGTTAACAAGAGTTCTTGGCTGGTGGTTTGTCTTCTTCACATATAACAAGAGTTTCAAGGTTCAAGTATAAAATATGGAATACAGATACTTGTTCGAATTCGTATCCATATCCGCGTTCAAATTTATAACAGCATCTGTATCCACATATATCATTTCTGTATTTGCATTCTAATTCGAAAATTATTTGTTTCCAAAAATTCTAATTAAATCCGAACACAAATGATTTTTTTTTAATTATCCGATCCGTTTGTATCCTTTACGTAACAGTCTCTTCTAAGATATATGTGATGCGGATATGGCTGAATAATTTAGGTTCAATTTATTGTCTCAACATATGAATTTTATGCTCAGCTAATGACTAACTATTCAGCCAAAAAAATGTATGCGTTCAGTGACAGCTGCCATGTCACATGATGCCAAATTATGATGTTTTTCATTGACAATTGAGCTTTCAAAGGTGTGTTGTACAGTTAACTTTTTGCCAATTTTTGTTAGGACCTTGCTATATTGCCTCCTGTTTTGCCTCCACAGTGTTCCCTCCACCTATGACAGTGGGGCCCACCACATGGGTGGGACCCACCAGCACAGATGGTGGAGGCACTGTGGGGGCAAAACAGGGGCACTATATATTTTCCCTTTTTGTTATAGCTGATACACATTGTGATGGAAATCTACATGCTGTCTCCTGATACTCCAAAAACAGCACACAGAACCAGAATATGACATTTCTACTATTGTTTTCTTCTTCAAAATATTCTGTGACAATTGAACATTTGACATAAAACCTAAAGTTGGACTGATAGGACATTGTAATTAAATAAAAAAAATGATATTGTCCTTTGCCTATGCACAACAATGGTGAAATATAGCTAGTTATATATAGGGATATAAAAAAACACAGCTCGATCAAAATAAAACAGCCTATTCGAGTACTTATATGCTATGTTGCACGAGTGCGGATGCGGGTATCTGTACGATACGGGTGCGGCGACATGGCAATTTTAAAAAATCTTAGATACGAATACGGCTAAATATATATTAAATTTTAATTTAAAAAATAATTTAATGCATTGAAAAATAATATATAAGTGAATATATATAATAAAAACTATTATTATACACAAGAGAGAATAAGATCGATGCAGGAGTAATATGTCTTTTTGATGAAAAGTGAATTCAACCTTACGACAATATGAGGAAACAACAGTTAGAAAATGCATTATGATTATCACATGAAGTATCGCACGAAAATCGTATCGGATACAAGTGCGACAAGTATCGGATACAGGTGCGGTAAGATATTTGAAGTATCCGAGTAACATAGCTTATATGTAACAACGATTTTTTTGTTTTGTTTTTGTAGAGGCGCGTATTTGAACCGGTTCTAACCTGATACAGCTTATATTGTTGTAGGGCTGCTAATGGATTGGTTACAGTCCATGTCTAGCCCAGCTCGCTTATGAGGTGTTGAAGTTCATTTCCAAATCAAACTCATAATTATCTACTAATATCCAGTCCATGTTTAGTTAATCTTATTTAATCACTGTATTGAATAACTTAAGTTTCTTTGTGCAAATAATTTAGTTCTCTCTCTGTAAAACAAAGAGTTAGAACTTGATTCTATTGGAATGTTTGAACATATTTTCATTTAATCTCACATGTAGCTCGTAATTAGTCCACAAATTGTTCATAATTTGTACACAATTAGTTCAGTTCAATTTTAGCAATTGAATTTGAACTGAACTTCAATTAAGACCAATAGATAGTTCATTTTATTAATGTCCAATAATAATCTATCCATTTTATTTATATTATGAATCATCATGTTATAAGCGGCTATGTGTTGTTGTACTAAAAATAGGACTCAATCATTAGCATTTATCAATGGTTTCAACAGAAGTGATGGCACATCGGAACCGTGCTAGTGCTACACGAGAATATATATATATATATATATATAGAGAGAGAGAGAAATGTTATTATGTTTTACAAAGCACGTTTTTTGAAATTGTGGATCATTGGATCTTCAATCATCATGTTGTCGCGAATCACAAAACATGATCTAATGATCCACAATTTCAAAACACGTGCTTTGCAAAGCATAATAGCATTTATATATATATATATATATATATATATATATATAGGGGTAGATTGTTTTCAAGCTTCAGCAGACCGGTCCAATCCAAAATAAGTGAAATAATATAATAATATATAGTTGAACCAATACATCTCATGCAAATCCAAACAAGGGTTCAAATAAATTAGACGTGGACCGCCCAATCCCTTTTTCAATTTTGACACGTAAATTCAATGATGACATTTTTGGTATCAAGCAGATTCCAAGTTTCAGAAATCACAATCAAAGGTGTTTTGGAAACAGTTTGTGAACACAACAACCAGAGCACACCGTAATCCATTATACAAATTCATAAATTATAAATTTATAATCGAAAGTTTCGACAATTCGTATTGTCCTTCTATCCACGTTGTCCCTTTTGTCTTGTAATGTAGTACAAAGAGACAAATTTATAAACCAATAACAACCTTCGTTCAAGTCAATCCAATCAAAAGAAGAAAAACATATATCTTATGTTAAACTTAATAGAATGTTCAATTAACATAACAATGAATCGTTGTATCTTAAACTTAATTTAATTATTTCTTAGAACGTTCAGGATTTACTAAAACATATTTCAGACATAAGAATTCAAAAGATGGTGATGAAGCATATGGATTTGTTGGTGAAATCGAATTCAAGAATTATGCCAACAAAGTTTTTGTTTGGACACCTGTCTTGAAAGTTTCTGCATGTGATTTTAGATTGTCCGTTTATTTCTAAGAACTTGTCTTTTGTAATACTGATGGTAATGATTTTTTGTAGTTTTAAGTGATGGCTATGAAAACAATTAGATAATGATTGATGTAATATGATGTGTTTTGGTGAATTTGATGTAATAGGTTTTTAGAACAACGATATTCTGCTAGTTTGTCAATGTTTTGCTCTAATACATTGGCTTTAGAATTTTGATTGTACTAAAGACAAATTGTTTCAATGAAGTAGGTGGAATTCCCCTCACTCTTTAGTCAAAAAAAAAAAAAATTGTATTCTTTATTATTTAGATTTTATAATCACTTGATATATTATGAAGAGTGATCAGTCGATCAATAACAGAGCCTTTATTTAGTTTTCAACTCAGCCCCAAATATATTATAGAAATATCAAAATGCATATATACTTTTATAATTTCGATTATTTATTTTCATAAGCATTCTACCACTTGTTAGATTGGTCAAGTTAGTTGTCAATATAATTTTTGGTTCTGAAGAATGCTAAAAAAAAAGCACCAATCCGCTCTTCTAAAAACACAAGTTGAAGAGAAGAGGCACTATTCTATTTCCACTGATGCAATTTCAAATCTCCAAGTAAGATTACTATTCTTCTCAATTAGTGACAATAGTGCTATTATATTACTGTAGTTAGCATTATTTTACCACATGTTATTCAAATAGCACATTTTCTAATACTACCTACTATTTTGTTAAAGGTCCCCAATAATTCTTCATTTCTTCACAGACAGATACAAGAAAGGCAACTAGTCATGCCGTCAAAGAACACTATAATCCCAGACAATGTTTTGCTAGGGTTTACACAATATCTTTGCACATTACATATTCTCTACAAAAGGGTATCACCGCAGACTGAAGTTAGAAAGAACCCAACCACCCCCAAAAAAACCCAAAAAAAAGGAGAAAAGAAAAGAAGAAGAAAAAAAAAGGCAACAATCAAAAGCCCCCTATATGCAACGAACTGCATAAAAATCAGAATCAATTACACTTCTTATATTGCAACCATGCTAGCTTATTAGTGTCTTTAATGCCGTCTCGTATTAGAGCGTATCGTCAACCCGTGTAAGAATTTGGTATACCCAAGAAAGTTGAGCTTTCCATCTGATTTTCTTATCCAATCTTGTACTATTGAATATGCTGTGGGCCCCAGGTTCAACTCCTGTAAGAGGAACAAAGGTAATATTGAACCTTCAATAACCTTACCCAACCACACCAAAACCAAACCAGTTTAAAATGAGCTTTGAAAACAGTTGTACAAAACACCAACCCAACCCAACCCAAACATAACACAACAGATAAACCAGACAACCCTAGGTAAGATATTAGGGATATTAAGACTAAAATGAGAGTTAGATCAGATACCAGTAAGAGAGTCGTCAGTTCACCCTACAATGAACTCGGTAATAATTTAAACCTAACAAATGTGAACAACTGATCTCGTATTATTTCTGAAGCAAAGAATTCATGCTAAAAATCCCAAAACATAAAAAGTTTAGCTCAATACATAAAATATTGCTATCTCTCTTGCAAATTCCTATGTGAAATGCTTTGATACTACGATATGATAGTAATTAGCACATGAAGATGACTCAAAAAGTGGGATTAGTCATTAAACACAAAAATCAAAAAGTTTTATTATATTAAAACTTACTTCAACAAACTCATTTCTTAAAGAGACAAGTCTAAAATATAAGTTCTCAAAAGACTCAAAGGCCTTAGACTCCCGTTATAACGGGTCTGTAACGGATTCAAACATGTTATAACAGGTCTGACAACGCAAGACGCATACCAACGCAAGACCATAAGTTAATTAAATCTCTCTCTTTTCAAGACTCACTTCATTCCAAAGCAAGAACGAGAACCTTTCTTCTAACAGTTTCTATGACTCGTTATAACGAGTATGATAACGTAAGACGTAAAAGTTACTTATTTAAATCTCTTTCCCAAACTCACTTCATTCCAAAGTAAGAACGAGAACATTTCTTCTAATAGTTTCTATTCAAAACCTTAACCCCAAGAAGACTCAAAATCACCTCCAAAATTTCAAAATCAAAGGAGACATCTCAAATTCTTCAATTTTTTCAAGAGATTTTAAGAATTCTCACCATTACTCACTCCGAGATGTTTCTTGCAACCCTTGTTTTCTTCATGGCACCAACAAGTCTGACAAGGCGAAAATGGTGGCAAAAAAGAAGGTTAACCCTGATCGTGCTACAATCCAACTTGAACAAGGCCAAGGTTCTGAGAAAAATCCTAACCCTAGATGTGAACGACCACTTCGGCCAAGAAAGGATACTCGCGAAAGAACTCAAGAAGAACCTCCAAGATCAATTAGACGACAAGATCCCATGGAGATTTCATTAACCAATCGGTTCTTGTTTCGAACCTCAAAGATTTCTACTCCTACCAAAGTAAGTATGCCAACCGCAAAATTTCTAAACCATACTACTTCGAAAGTAATGATGAGAATAAGATTGGGGAACCAACATGGGGGATTATCCAAAATTATTTGGAATACTGACAATGGTAATCAATTATTGAGTGTGACCTCATGCTCCAAAAATTGCCAATTCAGATTCTTTATGCCAATATGAAATCTGTGAGTGAACCACGAAATGCTGCCACCTATATTTGTAGCGAAGAAATTTTGATCACCATTGAGACTATATGCCAAGCTTTTGAGATTACCAATGAGGGAGAAGTGTATCCCTATAGAGTTTGGCTGACACAATCTCATTAAGATGACTACAAGGCTTGGTTTGGGGCAAACAAGTCGAGCCAAAAGTTTACCATGACCCATTCACCGCCCATATATCGTTTAGCATTTCTTTTCATTAACAATATCCTTACTCCCAAAAGTAAAATGAAAACAAATTTGGAGATGAATGCCATATTTTGTCTTCGACATCTAATTTGTTTTGACAAAATAATTCAAATTCCCTACATAATTTTCAATCACATGAGGTTTGCTATTTCAGGCGGAAAGAAATTCTTGCCCTACACTCACCTCATAACCAAGATCATAACCCCCAAGCCGGACTAAGAATTCCCTGCAACCCACACCCGACTTTTAAACCTATAAACATTGTTGAGAAGCTTGACACAATTGGATGAATTAAGAAGAGGAATTTTTTGCTTCCAAATAGAAAGTTCAAGGTAAATGAATGAATCATGACTCCCAATGTCAAATCCAACCAATGGACTTTCTATTCACAAGGCAAACAACCAATGAACTTTCTATTTGATTAATTGCAAATTGATTGATACTTGTGCCTTGTAATTGTCAAATTTTATTGACTATTGAATTGTCACTTGCACAGATTGGATTCTTCGCTTTCTTTGGTAAGTCTGCTTTGTTGCTACATAGTTTGACACGCAGTGATACCTCATTGAAAGTCGAGATGATACGACATGTCTATGGAAGAGGCTTACCGAAAGAAGAGAGTTTTAAACACGGGGTTGCCTACCAAGGCGCGTAGCGACATCGCTCTCTCTTTTCTCTTCTTTTGTAGGACAACCAAGCGTTGTTTATTGCCCCTGCTTCTACACCGAATGAAGAGGGAGAACATATTGAAATGCGTATGTTTGTTATATATGCTCAAATTGAGGGGGGCTTTTAATCTTGACTTGTTAATTGAACACTACATGCTCATATTAAGGGAGAGTGTTAAAAATTGAATTGAGCATTTTTCCTACATTTGCAAAAGAGGAAGGATGTATAGTGCATAAAATTCGATATGCACTCACAAAGTTTTGCAAATTGTCAAAAGGGGAAATTTGTTGGCTTAGACATCTTGGTTTGACAATTTGCAAAACAACCACAGTACTAACATTTGCACAATCCTCTGTAACGAATTGCATTGATTTGGTAACGCTTGAAGCGCATATTGGAGAATTCAAGAGCTGCGAAGTCCAGTGCATATATATACAGATCTCCTTCTTCCCAGAAGATCAAGAAAACCATTCTCCAAATTTTTTTTTTTTTATTCAACCATTCTCCAAATTTACAAGCACTCAAGAGCACTTATAGAACACAAAAACCTTCTCCAACAAGCATCCAAATCAAAGAGTTTAGAATAGTCATTGTCTAATCATCTATTCAAGCTAGTTTATTCTACTTCATTGTCTATTGTGTAGTCAATACAAGGCTTTGTTTGATTCGAATTGTGTTGTCAAGCAGATCATTTCTTGCTCCGAGTTGTGTTGTCAATCAGAGTTTTTTGTTATACCTTGCAAGCTTGGTGTTTCTCATTGCAAGGGTCTTGGAGCCTTTTGTATAGGCTCTCTTTTTGTAAAATATTTTTTTGGTTATAATGTTAGCTCGATCCCGTGTGAAACCAGGTGTCGTGTGGAGTAGGTCTTGAGTAGCTAAACCACGTTATATCGCGTGTTCTTTACTTTTCTTGCTCTTGCTCTCACTTTCTCTATATTTCTTATGATATCTTGTGAACCAATTGAATTGCATCAGAACTTGTAAAATTGCTAGATGATTAAAATCTCGATTATCAGACGCTTTCGCATAATTGTTACATAGACCTTAAATTCCAACAATAATAACTATAAGGATTAGACTTGGGTAGTTCACCTAGTGTTCTGCTCCCAAGATGAGTAGAGAAGGTGAGGGCAAGAGAGAGGGAAGAGTCACATTGCTCCCAAGCTATAAAATGCACACCTTGGGCCTATTTGACGGGTATCTTGGATTGAAGTTTAATACGGAGGAGCAAGTGTTCCGTAGGTGGGATAAATAAAGTAGCTCCTTAAGAAAGTTAAGGAGGCAAAAGTCCTTAATCCAACGGTAAAGGCTCCTTAAGAAAGTGGGTAAGCTTCAGTTTCTTGGGCAAAACGAGGACCAAGGAGAGGATTTCACCAAGGTACATGTGTTTGCCAAGCTTAAAGTGTTAAGGAGGTCTAAGAAAGGCTAAGGAACCTTAGTCTCCCTCCACAGAACAGCACCTTTGGGTTTTGGTTTTATACTCCTGAAAGCCTTTCACCCACATGTAACAAGATCCACCCAAACCAGAAGTACACTGAAGCCACCCAGAAGGCCAGAACCCATACCAAGCTAAGCAAAACCAAACTCGAAAAAGCCATGTGCTAATCAAATATAAGTTAAACAAACAATTAGTTGTATGTACCTGAGCTAGTTCTTCGATAGAAATTGGACGATTTCCCTCCTGCTCAAAGTGCTCAAAAGCAGTACTGGCAATCTGTTCCCAGTTTTCCAAGGCTTCAAGCTGGTATGGACTAATTGCAGCTGCACAGAATTCATCAAAGTCCATCTTTCTATAATGTAGTGGCTCCAGCTGCAAGAAAAAATGGAAAACGTGATGACTGTTGTCTTACTACATTGGTTGATTAGCAAACAACTTATCATAGAAATCACACAAGGCATGCACAAGTAGTCTGTTAATGATCCCACAATGTGTTACCAAAACATACGAAGAATATGCATGCACTATGACAACTTGCTGTAAACCAACAAATACTGCACAAATTTGATTCGTCATTATTGCTTACCCGAGAGTCAGCTCAGTTGTGATGCAGTTTGGGGTTATTTGGTGGAGAAAATAGACAAATCCAGATAAACAAAATGGTTTTATAATACATCTTTTCCATCCACTATAATTGCCTCAAGAACCATACTGCAGTATGTATTAAGTGAACATGCATTTCTATAGAGTGGTTCATTCCAATTGATGGAAAATGTACTCTCTCCTTTTGAAGGAAAAGAAAAACAAGATCTAAACAATAAAGGATAAAATCTGAGAACGGCAACTATTGTTTAGGAGAGGGGTTAAATAAAAAAGCAACACATACTGCATGCAAATATTCAAGAACTTTGGACTCTTTCATCGCTTCGGTTGAGTTTTGAAGTAGAGCCTGCCAAATGTTCAAGTTATGTAAGGCACGAGATCAAAATGCACACATTCATATGCCATATCTGGCCAAAACAGATGAATGTGCTGAGTAGGCTCAGAAAACGATCCTGCTTATCAAGAATAGTGTTAAATTGTTTTGAGAACCAACCTGCTTAAAGTTATCAAAGGTTACCCGACCATCCTTGTTCGGTTGAAGAAGATTAAATTGCAACCGTAGATAAATCAACTCTTCCTCTGTGAGAGCTTTTGACAATGCCTGGAGTACAAAGGAAGTACTAGTAATGCATGTTATGTTTTAAAAAGGACATAAACCATGCATATCACATCCAAACCAAAGTTACTTTTACTTGAGAGAAGCTACCTTCAATGCAGCTCGTTTGAAAGGGGTTGTTGCACAGAGATAGTGCTTGACTAGTCTAAATATTAGTATGTCCACTGGAATTTTCCTCTTCTCTTCTCGCAACCATGGATGCACTGTTGTCACAGACACAAAAATGCAAAAAAGGGAATAGTTAGTCTCGTGTTGATTTTTATTTCTGCTTTGCAAAAGCACTCGTAAAAATTTGGCGAGTCAACAAAAATTTCGGCCAATTTTACAACAACAAAGCCTTTATTCCCAAATAAATTGGAGTAGGCTAGAAATGAAGCCCAATCCGAAATGAAAATCAATATATATAATAATAATAATAATAATAAATAGTAAAATAATAGTAAAAATAAAAGTATAGAAATGATAATAATAATAATAATAATACACTATTCTACCAATCATAAATTTAGACTAGTATTCTACATCGTTAATCCTGGACTAAAGTCGTACAATTATAACACTACTTCTAAAATTTAGTTTGTCACACAGTTCTGATACGTGGATCGCTGACTTTCATACACTCCTATATGACGCCAACTCCTTGCAGACATTCCATGCCTTTAATTCAGCCAATATTATGGAAATGAAATCCAATATGGACTTCATTTCTAGCACTCCTATATGACGCCAACTCCTTGCAGACATTCCATGCCTTTAATTCAGCCAATATTATGGAAATGAAATCCAATATGGACTTCATTTCTAGCATACGCCAACTTGTTTGGGACATAAGGCTTTGTTGTTGTTGTTTGCAAAAAACACTCAATAGATACAATCTGCGAGTTTCAGGATTTTTCATCTGTGGTCCTCGATTAAAATTCAGCATAGCAGGTGGCTACAAGGCTAAAACCAATGTTAGGTCAAGCAAAAGTGCCCAAGCAATATTAGAGGAAGGGTAAAGTTGTTGAGATTCCATCT
>CAXKVX010002457.1:0-30169 GCA_964058865.1 Eleocharis quinqueflora
GGACTTGAGTTTACTGTCGAACGATAAAAAATCTACCGTTCGGCGATTGCCTTTTTTTTAGTTTCGAACATTTAATTATAATTTTGACCATGTATAGAATATTAATTATAATTTGGATCATATATAGCAAAATGTTATGACCATTTAATTATAATTTTGTCTTTTTATTTCCAGTCCATACCAGTCGCAGTATATATTCATTTATATTTTCGTATAATCAATCTGAGTGAGTCTAATTTAAAGAACTTTTGGTTAAAATTATAACTAAATGTCCAGGTTTTTAGCAACTCATGATCAAAATTATAATTAATTTGATATACATGCTCATAATTGTAAATAATTTCAAGAACAAAAATAATGCACCCGAATGGTAGAAAAACTACAGTTCTTGAATTTTTCAAAAAAAAAAGAAAATTGTCGAACGATAAAATTTCTATCGTTCTGACCAGTGCAATCTCAAAAAACTCCGAAAGTTGGCTACTTTTCTTAGAAACATTTTGATAATTAAAAAAAATGCTCCAATAGTTGGATGACTTACTTTATCTTTATTTTTTTTAAAAGGATCTTTTAATGTCTTGGAGGAAGCTGGGGTGCACGCAATCAATGTCAATGCCTTACGAAGTTTGTACACTGAATAAATAATCGAACCCACGTTTATTTGCTAATTATTTAGCTCATTAATTGAGAGGGGATATTAGATTATTTATGCTGTGGCATGGCTATTTTTTTTACTAATTATATTATGTTTAATTGTAAATGATCTATTAGTTTTGTTGTAGTTAACTAAAATAACTTTAACGAAATGATGAACTCAATTTTCTGAGAGCTAGGGGTGTAAATGGATCGGGTTTGGTTTTCGTATAAATTTTCAACTCGTTAGATGTCATTCGGGTTGTAGTATTTTTAATATGTAACTAACCAATTAAAAATAAAAACTATCCAATTCATATTCAGTACGATATCATTCACTAAGAAGTCTGCCAATCAGAATGAAAATGTTTTTATATAGTGTAGTAGAAATTAAATGTTTCATCTTTTATTCAACTTGTTTTGGCTAATTTTGAGAAATAAGAGCTATGAAAATTGATGTTGAATATTGAATTCATTTTGTCGGGATGGATGAGAAGAAGGTTTAAATCAAAATGTCAAAAAAGAGAGTAGATTTAAGAGCAAGAAATATTTATATCTTCAAGCCTTTGTGTCACGTAGATTCAACTCAAGATTTTATTGAAGTCATTCTAGTTAGTTATCATTATATAACTAGATCATCTACACTAAATTTTTTAATTATAAAAAATAAAAACACATGTCAAAATTGTGTAATACTTATTGTCAATGTAGTTTCTTTTAAAATTGGCTGTAGTCTTTACAAGAAAATGACCATAGCGTAGAATGTATTCGTTTGGCGTATTAATGTTTTTTTTTTCTAATTTTTTTCTTATGTAAAATTACAATTGTCTAAAATAACATATTTAGTCTCCAAAATTACATTTTATTTATAGCAATCATGGATTTTTTTCTTTGTTTCTTTTTTAATAGCAATTATGGAATTGTCTCCAATTAACACTTTTTTAAGAACGTCGGCATACAAAGTAGTTCGTATTTTAGCAAGATAGTTTAGCTCAACTTGTATATTTTACTAGACGTACGCGCTCGCGTTCCGCGCAAAAAAATTAAATTTTAAACTTTCGTATTACAATAATAAAATTATAATAAACCGTTCAAATAATATAAAAAAATTTAAAAAAACAACGGCTGGGGAAAATTGAAAATGCTACAGTGATTTCATAACCACTGTATCAACTATGTTCAACCTTTATATATGTAAGATTAGTCAAATGTGAGCTGATCCTAACTCGTGCGAATTAGTTCGCATAACAGCCCTGTAATACAATCAATTTTTTTCTAATTTGTTTTGCTAAATTTAAGAGGTTTAAATTTGTTATAGAAAGGTTTCATAAAAAAGATTTGTTATAAAAAAGTGAACCCACCAAAATAAATCATTTTCGACCTCGGATATAATACAGATCAAAAGTACAATTGTCTAAAACTGCATATTTAGTTTACAAAATTACATTTTTATTTATAGCAATCATAGATTTTTTTTTGGGTGAGCAGCAATTGTGGGGTTCTTAATTCTTATGCTAATTAATGCTGTTTTTAGATCGTCGGCATGGAAAATAGTTGCGCTTGTCACGCAATACACGCAAATTATTTGAGGCGGTAACTAAAACAGGTGGTAACCAGACTCCACAGACAGCTATAAATTGAGGCATCGGCTATCATACCCACTCATTCAATCTTATCACAATTTCTCAGAAATCAAGAAAGCTCTCCTCTCTTTTCAAGGTATGGTTCTCCCTTTCTTTATTGTTTTTTTTGTCCCCTTTAGGGTATTCGGAGATTCATGGTTAGATGGTTTAAGCCAAGGGTTTCATGGTACGATGTATTCAGATATTCATGGTACGATGGATTAAGCCAAGGGTTTCGTTTAGCATTGATCGGAGATTTTTCGGTTTTATTTTTCTTGATTTTGTTGAATAGATCACCACATTCATCAAATATGTCTTTTAACCTGCGGCGATCTGTGGCGATCGACGATGTCTATCTATTTTGTGCGAAAGTTTTAGTTCTTTTATGAAGATCTTGTCAGATCTGTCGAGGCTCTCTTAAATTGGCGGTTTTGTTTAATAAGCCTTATTATTCAGTACGATATCATATTTGTTGGGGTGCTTGATTAGACTGGGTAATGGATTTTATTCCTGTATGTCCACCTTTGATTGGGCATGGTGAGTACATATGTTACCATTTTAGGTAAATAATTTTGCGGACAGAAGCTAAATTTGTTTGTGGTTTATATGTATTTGAAATAATGATTGTTCTTCCCATGTTGATAAAATTTTCTCAAAACCCTGATAGAGACAAATAAATTGTGGATTTTATCTGGGAAATGAACTTCGATGGTTTTTATATTGACCATCTACTATTTTTTATGATAACAATAATATTTATACCTGAACCCTGATATATATAATGAGAAAATGATATAAATCTGTGACAGGATAAAATATTTTCCCTCTTTAATTGCTTGTGCTTTCTGTAGATACAGCATAATTGGAAAAACGATTCTTGAAATGGTGAAAAGAATTGAATTGCATGTATCTTATGCCTTAGTTGGCCTAAATCTTTACTGTTTGGGCATGCCAATGTCCATTTGCTTGCAATGACACTGTTTGTGTCTGCTTCTAATACATCTTGTAATTGTACTCAACAGATGCAGATCTTTGTCAAGACCCTTACTGGCAAAACCATCACTCTAGAGGTTGAATCCTCTGACACAATAGATAATGTCAAGGCCAAGATCCAGGACAAGGAGGGGATCCCCCCGGACCAGCAAAGGCTGATCTTCGCTGGCAAGCAACTCGAGGATGGCCGCACTCTCGCTGATTACAACATCCAGAAGGAGTCGACCCTCCACCTTGTGCTTAGGCTCAGGGGTGGTATGCAGATCTTTGTGAAAACCCTCACCGGCAAGACAATCACCCTTGAGGTTGAGAGCTCTGACACAATTGACAATGTCAAAGCCAAGATCCAGGACAAGGAAGGCATTCCCCCGGACCAGCAAAGACTTATCTTTGCCGGTAAGCAACTTGAGGATGGCCGCACTCTTGCTGATTACAACATCCAAAAGGAGTCAACCCTCCACCTTGTGCTCAGGCTCAGGGGTGGCATGCAAATTTTTGTGAAGACTCTCACCGGCAAGACAATCACCCTCGAGGTTGAATCCTCTGACACCATTGATAATGTCAAGGCCAAGATTCAGGATAAGGAAGGGATCCCCCCGGACCAGCAGAGGCTGATATTTGCTGGAAAGCAACTCGAGGACGGCCGTACCCTTGCTGACTACAACATCCAAAAGGAGTCAACTCTCCACCTTGTGCTCAGGCTCAGGGGTGGTATGCAAATCTTTGTCAAGACCCTCACCGGCAAGACAATCACCTTGGAGGTGGAGAGCTCTGACACAATAGACAATGTCAAGGCCAAGATCCAGGACAAGGAGGGTATCCCCCCGGACCAGCAACGTCTCATTTTTGCCGGCAAGCAACTTGAGGATGGCCGCACCCTTGCTGATTACAATATCCAGAAGGAATCAACCCTTCACCTTGTGCTCAGGTTGAGGGGTGGGATGCAAATTTTTGTGAAAACTCTCACTGGCAAGACCATCACTCTTGAGGTGGAGTCGTCAGACACCATCGACAATGTGAAGGCTAAAATTCAAGACAAGGAGGGCATTCCCCCGGACCAGCAGAGGCTTATCTTTGCAGGGAAGCAGCTGGAGGATGGCCGCACTCTTGCTGACTACAACATCCAGAAGGAGTCGACTCTCCACCTTGTGCTCAGGCTGAGGGGAGGCATGCAGATCTTTGTCAAGACCCTCACGGGCAAGACCATCACTTTGGAGGTGGAATCGTCAGACACCATCGACAATGTGAAGGCTAAAATCCAGGACAAGGAGGGCATTCCCCCGGACCAGCAGAGGCTGATCTTTGCTGGCAAGCAGCTTGAGGATGGTCGTACCTTGGCTGATTACAACATCCAGAAGGAATCGACACTGCACTTGGTGCTCCGCCTCCGTGGTGGAAACTAAGTGCCTCATGATGGGTGTATCTATGCTGCTGCTCCTATTTGGTATGTTGAGGGTCTGGTGGAGTTCTGAGCTCTGTTATGTAGTGGTCTAAGAAGTATTTTGTTTTGTGTCTGTTTTGTGCCTGTTATCATGTGGTTTGAGGTTTGTTAGTTTGTACTCGGTTTCTATGATTGGTTGTGATAAAGTTTGTTTCAGGAGTAGTAGAGTTAATGTGTTGAAATAATAAGAGCTGTGAACGTGGATTCAGTGAAGTAAAATTTGCTCTGGTTTCAATTTGTGTGTTCTCATTATGTGTTATATCTTTTGAATAAGCTTTCTGATATGATCATCTGTATATGTTTTATGTATTTGAATTATTGCAACTTTAGGGGTTGAGTATAAGGAATTCTGACGCAGGCTTCAGAATGAAGCATAGAATTTAATTGTGGTGACGTAGTCGTTTATTGCTTCCACTGTAGTGTGAAGCTTTTTCTGAGAAGGCGAGGTTTCTGACGAGTGAAAACCTGTAGGGGACTGATTCATAAAAATAAAAATAAAACATGTTGGAGAGGAACATAGAAAACTAGCTTCCCAAAGCTTTGCAGTTAAATGGGGCGGAGATCTTTGTCAAACTTCCACTACCTCTACAGTCATGTAAATTTCTATTGCAATCCAAGTGTGACTGTGTGAGGGAACATGGGATCCATATCTCACGGAATGGTCAGGAATAAAGCTGTAAAAGTAACCGGTTATGTAGCAATTTTTCAGAGTATAGGAATTGAAGGAATTGATACTGCAAACATTTTCCAAGATGCCGTATGCCGTTTGTTCTTAGCTCAGTACCTGGATCTAGAGCTCGTGTTATAATATTCGTTATCATAATTTTTTCATTATCAGATTTAAGTATTTCACTAGACACCGTTGTTGACTTGTTAACAATCCAGAGAATATGCTATAAGATAAGAATAGTGTCAATGCATAGACCGATAGACGACCTTAATTTTATGGCTTACATGTATATTTCTGTAGACGTTTGTAATTTTTAGAGAAAAACTTAATACTTTACTATCCTATAATTCCTATTCGGCTATTCCTCGCCTAATCTAAACAGAAAAGTTTTTCATTGATTCTTGCTAAATAGCAAGGACAGAGGGTGGCGAAGGTACTAATCCTAGGCCTAAGAGCTTTTGTAAGCCCATTTAAGGTGGTCACAAGTTCTATTCTTGGAAGCTGCAGTATGTTGTGTTAACCAGTATGTACCGGGCAATGCAAGCATAGAAATACAAAATCCACACTGATATCAGGGGAATAGTGCTCGAATCAGGTGCCTCATGTACAAGCTGTTCTTTTTGTTCTTCTTTTTTTGTTTCTTTTTTCTTTTTGAAATAAGTGGGTACCAATCCACCACTTCATTTTCATTAAAACAAAAACAAAGTAAGGTACATCAACTCTACTCTATAGTCCTTGACTCATCAGGACTCATGAATCCAGAACAAAATAAACGGCACCAATGCTGTATATCTCCAACACTGGCGCCTTAGCCTTATCTAACTACCTCTATCTCTATAATTAGTCCTTGATTATTGCGACAACACAGCTGAAACTCAATAAACTTATCTATGACATAGTCAACTCCCTTAATTACATCACTACTTATTTTGACATTCAACGTAAAAAAACTATATAGAATTAGAACTTCTATGAACATATCATAATTATTCCCCTCAATGTCATTTGAGACGACTGTTCTTCTATCCTGATCGTTCTGCCATGTCTTCTTTCAAAGCTCTCCATCTCCCTCCATGCCTGATAGGCATTTTGCAGTTTTTCATCCCACAACCTGACCAATATAGAATCAAAACAATTCAAATTAACCATGAATTTTTCAGAACTAATAATCTGACTATCTTGAAAACATTGTTTATTTGGCTCCAGCCAAATCAACCATAAAAAAGCAGCACAAATATGAATATACAATCTAGAGAAGTGATTATATAGAGTTATAGAAAAGAAATACAATTCTTCTACATTTTCTGGTAATCTTTTGATATAAAATGATTCCATGATCCTTCTCCATATTAGTTGTGCATGTGTACATTTAAGTGAGAAACAGTTTCCAACATTGGACAATATTGGCATTCACCATCTCCTTGCCATTCCCTCCAAATCAGATAATCTTTAATTAAAATCGACCCCTTCAATAATAGCCATAAAAACACTTTCACTTTTAAAGGAATTTTCAATTTCCATAGAATATCATACTATTATTTGGAACTCCTATATTCATTAGTCAGTTATAAATATCTCTATTCCTATATGAACCGGCTGTTCTTGTCATATAACTATATCCGTTGCATCACTTAAAGATACAAAAAAGATTAACTTCATCTGGAGTTGATTGAATTGTAAAATTTAAAATGAAGATAAATATCTTCTAAAAACCATACAGCTTACCCATACCCCTGAGATTGCCTCAAAGGCTGTGTGTGTGTGTGTGTTTTTTGCCTTTCTAATTTCTATTTTCAATGCAACACAGCATTTCAGTAAAAAAAAATGAAAAAAATGAATTTTTTTTTCGCGTCGGACAGCAAAAATCACATCACTTTACAGCGCATCAGTACGGGCGAAACGACATTCCGGAATTTGTATATATTCGGATGATACTTTTCCATCAACCTAATACGATTCACGTGTGTTGGCATTAATGCTCATGTGCACAAAGAAAAAGAGTTGCAGCCTTGCGGATACATGGAACCAGCGTGAAACTAATTTTCTTTGGGAGCAGTTGAGATACTCTAATTAAACAAAACATCCGTGTGGTTGCTTCTTCTAAATAAGCAATCTTGCACCAAATAACCTTCCGTATTTTCCTGTCCCACATTCTTTCATTGGATTGAGGATTAAGATTTAAGAAACATACAGCTGGACCGGGTGCATCTAGAAAAGAAAAGAGCATTTAATGATCAGGAGAAGAGAAGAGACGCCACATTAATAAAACGGGACCTTGCGGTCATGTTTTATTGATGTCATTGGCGATCTTCTGCTGCCCTCTTTGATGTTTCTTTTCACGAGTGTATTTTCTCTCATTTTTCATTAGATCGCATTTATGTAGAGGTGGCATTTCAACTCGATACGAGAAGCTCGTTTGATTCGTCTCGATTGAATTTGATCTGATTCGATATTTTAATAAAGTCAAATAATCTGAACCCGATTCGGTCCGAGATGACCCATAATCCGAGACGAAGCGACGCATGAGCTATTCGAGCTCTACCCGACTTGGCTTGAGGCGATCCGTAATCCGAGATGACGCGACACATGAGGACTCGGTCCCGACTCGAGATAACCCGTAACCCAAGATAGAGCGACACATGAGGATTCGAGCATGATCCGACCCGACTTGACGTGATACAACTTGTAAATCGATCTAATTTCATCTTGGCCACATCATAATATAATTTTACTAACAAATTAACATCAAAGAAAGTCAAGATTTAGTAACATAATTCAATAACACGATTTGATCTTGTCCGATTGAATTTAAAACAAAATAAAACTCGAAAGTTGTCGATGCAGCCCGACTCGAACCCGATCCAATCTCGTCCGACCCGACCCAAGACCTGAAAGTTCTCGATGCAATCTGACCCGAGACCCGATCCGAGACCTGACCCGATCTGTTACCCAAAAAGTTCAAAGTGACCGAACCTAAATCCTGACCCAACCCATGACTCGAAAGTTGTCGACATCTAATGATCCGAAATCCGATCCAACCTCACCTGAATCGACCCGCAACCCGACTATTATAAACAATCAAACTAACCCGACCTGATCCAATCCAAATCCGTCCGACCGATCCGACTCGCCACCTCTATATTTATGTGATCATCTTATATATAAAATTTGGATGAGTGGATCCATCTTTTACTAAAAAAAACGTTTCTTATTTATAATATCTTTTGATGTTTGCTGCACGGATGTTACACAGAGCTCGTACCAGAAGGTCACAATTATCCTTCTATTTGTGCACCAGCGTGCGCTGTAGTAATTATTTGAACCCATTTCAACGATTCGTTAGAAGATGTAAGTACTTTTTAGTAAATTACTTAAATGATCTCTAATGTATTATTCAAATATCATTGTAATTCTTACAGTGCTCATGAATAAATAAAAAATCTTACAGTTTCATAAGTATCACAAGAATGGAAGAAGCGGACACTATTTGAAATTTGAGTGCTCAAATTATTTTTTATATAAAGAAATCGGTAAGTATTTGCTTCAACTCTTATTTAAGTTTTAATTTGAAAATTTTCAGAATTGAATTTAGAACTTGCAAATTGCAACCTCATTTTAAAAAAACATTGTTCTTAGCACTAGATCTAGAGATGGTTCTCAAGTAGGTTTTTAATTAATCCGATCCGAAATAATACAGTTATTGCTATTACAAATTACAATTCAGAACTAATTCGTACAAGTCAAGAACCAATCCGATCAATCATTATTCTTGCAGCTGGGTTTTGTGGATTTTGTAAATTTTGTTAAACAAATTAATATATGAAAAATAGTAACATAACTAGTTACTTCCATATTATAAGACGCAAAAAAATATTTTTTTCTCAACAAAATATTAAAACAAATAAATAAACATATAATATTATACGCGTATATCATTATCATTCAAATAAGAGTACAAAGATCAAAAAGTGATTTTTATTTAAAGTTTTCCTTTACATTGCAGTATTTAAAAGAAATGTATATAAATGGTATTTGAAGCTTTTCCTTTTTGATTTGAAAAATAAAAAAATATATATTGCTTAAGAAAAAGTTCTAAAAGAACATAATTTTTGCTATTGCGTAAGAAAATAAATAAATTGAAGGAATGATAAATGATAAATCAAATTATAAATGTAAGTCGGTAAGGTTTTAACTGATACTTTTTTTCAAATATTCACAACAAACATTTTTTATTGGAGTTAACTAAAATTCAATTTGTATCCAATTCAATAAAATTTGAATTCATTATTTTTATGATCGAGTTGGACGGATCAGACCAGTTGACGAGTTAGTCGGATTATACAGGTTATGCGTATAGTCCGATCGGGTTAATTTTTTTTAATAATTTGTATATTTTTGTAAGTATGTGTTGTAAGTAGCAATTTAGCATGTTACAAGAAGGTGAAGAAATACCTTAGAACCCTTAACAATTCGTTAAAAAGGTTTGAAGAAGAGTTACAGACTCTGATTAATTGTAGTTTGACTATTCTCAAATTTGAAAAAGCTGCGCATTTTTTTCTACAAAATGTCTTTTTTTTTTGTATTTGAAGACACTACTACAGAAAAGAGCTATTATAGCGGCCTTCTAAGGTCTATTATAGCGGAAAGACTGTCGGTATAATAGGAGTGACTGCTATAGGATCAGAAGATCTGCTATAATAGACAAGTCTATTATAGCGGACTTTCAGCTAAATGTCTATTATAGCGGCCTTTAAAATAGAACCGCTATAATAGAGATCTATTATAGTAGACTTTATGAGAAAGTCGCTATAATAAATATCTATTATAGCGGACAATTTATCAAAACCGCTATAATAGGGGGAGGCTGGGGATATAGGCTTTGACAGCTCATTATATAAATGTCCATTTTATTATAGGGGATATAGGCTTTCTCATGCGCATGACAGCTAATAGCCATAGCTAGGCATCATTTCACTGGCATGAGAAATGAAAAAAGTTGTTGTGGCATTAAATGAGAACTGAGTTGATTTGATGAGTAATTTTATATAAATATCCAATTGAATTGTAAGTTCAGAAATTGCTCCATGAGCACTTCCGCTTCTCTTTGCCAAAGTTGCATGTTCCAAGAAAAAAAAAGAAAATTATATATGGCATTTAAAAATTATATAGTGCAATTTCTGAACTTACAGTTCAATCACCGGTACTTTATATATATATGTATATATATGTATAATCATACTTAAAATACAGTAATATTTGTAGGACGAAAGTAGAATGAGAGAAGAATATTTGTGCGTGAAGAAGGAAAAATGAGAGAAAAATATTCCTGAGTGAAGAAGAAAGAATGATGAAAAATTTTATTGAAGGAAGAATGATAGAGTATTGATATATATATATAGAGAAGAAAATTTTTTGGAAAGAAAATGTCTTATCCGTGGGACTCTATGAAATTTTGGAGCGTTGGATTGACGTGAATTAACAGTTGGATTGAATATTCATTGTGATCCGTGGGACACCCTATTATAGCGGCCTTCTAAATCTGTCCGCTATAATAGACCTATTATAGCAGACCCTTGGTGCATCCGCTATAATAGATTTATTATAGCGGTGTTGGTGTATGGCCGCTATTAAAGGGAGGCTATAATAATCCCTTTCTGTGGTAGTGAGAGATAATAGAAGGCTCTATATAATTTATTAACGAAATTAAGAGAGATATTTTTTATCAGATAAGTATTATTTGCATCCGTTATTAAATGATTAAGTACTGGAGTCAAACATGATGATGCGAAAAAATAAAAGTGATTTTTCATATTCAGAAATTTTTTTATTTGCCACTTCAAAGTTGAAATTGCCCCAAAGCAATTATAAAGTTAAAAATTGTCCCAATACCATTAAAATTGCAATCAAATTAAAATACTATCATTACGACTGCCAATGGATAGATAATGAATAAAAAAGATAAAAATTAATAAAAATATATATGATTTTGACAAATTAATAGTATCGAATAAATATACTACTAAAATACAACAATAAATATTATTCTAGATATTACAAAAATCACAAAATTTCTTATCACGTCACTTGTCACTAAAAAATATACTACTTAGTACTTACTATTGAAAAATTATCAAAGAAATAGAATGCAAATCATTTTTTTTTATCAATATACATGATGCATTATTTAATATTAAAACAAGACATGCATATTTCAATGATGTATAGATTTTTTTTTAAATGCAGATGTTCCTAATTTTAATTTAGTTAATTATTTCAAGCTATGAAATAAATTATAATATATATATATATATTATTCAATGGGTAACGAGTTCGATATAGCTCTTACCCGATAAGTTAACGAAATTTTTTTCTTACTCAAATCCATGTCTAATAAGCTAACGAAAAAACCTTACCCATATATGTTTTAACGAGTACGATACGAATCAAATAAACGGTCAAAAGAATTTCATTAATAGTCCTACATTGCATTCATTCAATTGTAAATTAAAAGACCTTTATAATATCCAAAATGCTCTTTTAAATTTTCTTTTTTTTTATTTCGACAACATATATGATCGTATAACTCTCACTTATTCGATCCCATCTATTCGACTCGTATCAGAAAGAGAAAAGCAGGAATATATGCATTAAATCTGGAACCATACTATCGAAATCAAGTTTGATCTTCTTTAAAAAAAGAGAGTCAGATCCAATCTAGCCTATGCAAATAGATGCATTAAAATGGAATTCCCAGATATCCATTTTTCTAATTTCTGTTTTGTACCTTCACGTGTATACCAGGGATTTTTTCCCCCCTAAGGTCAAAAGCAGAACATGAAAATTGAAACAAAATCAATAGTATTCATATAGAAATTAGGAATAATTCCATGCCAGCTATATGAACTAACATTTATATATTTCTTGCTTTTTTGTTCTAACTGGTAAATTGGTAATAAAGTTGGAATTATTTGACAACATATGAATTTGATATTTTTAACAATAAAAATATATACTTTTGCATCCAATAGTTACATCAAAAGATCCAAATGGCTAAAAAAAATAGCCAGTTACAATCTAAAATGACATCAAGTTTCAAAATAACAACAAAACATAAAAGAAAATGCCAGTTCCAAATTCATCCAGTTCCACATATGCCAATGCCTTGTGTTCGGCTACGCCTCTTCCTGCAAGTAAGACAAATAGGTATTGAGAAAATAGGTATATGATCTTTGCTACTAAAAAATGTTTACTAATTGAAATACATAACACTTCAGTGGTGTTGTTGATACCAAATCTCTATAGGTGCCGGTACATAAATACCTCTTGTTTATGCATTTAAATACCTCTTTTTTGCAGCAACCAGTGGGTCGTCATCTTTGCAAGTTCTCTGCTGATGTCCAAATTGCTTGCATCTCTTGCTTGTTGCCTCTTTCCCCGTGTCTCTAGACAGCCATAAATTATCTCCTTTCTAGGCCTACCGAAAGATATTTTCATCAAAGGGGGAAACACTTCATAGCCAAGATCAAGCTTGGTCCATTGTGATTTGCCAGTCAGAATCGAAATCTTGCCCTCATATGCAGCTCTAAACCTAGCTAGTGAATAATATTCGTGTACATAGTCTTCCAACCGAAATCCTCTAAGACTACAAATGAAGGCAATAACATGCATGCACGGTATCCCGGTAAGTTCCCACTCCCTACAACTATAATGCCTTGCATCTAAGTACACTACATGCCTCTAACCGTTACCTGCCGAGTCTGCTCTAATGACCTCGCCATTATCATTACCCCCTCTAATGATTCTGACCTTATCGGATCTCCTACTAGCCGCATTTAATTGTTTGGTTATTTTTGAAAGAATCACACATTCAAGTTTTTCACCCACAACCCTCATAATGTTGAACATCTCCAATAATTGTTGCCTGATTTGAATTAAATCATAACTTAAATTAATGTCTTACTCGCTAGGAAGGATCCATGACCGAACAACATCGGATGCCATATTGACCTTATACCTGATACTTCAAAATCTGATAAATAGCAGAGGTCTTAATCTGGATGTTTAGCACAAATTGTTGGAATTTCACAAGAGTACAAGCAAAGCACTCTATCAATTTCAAATGAGAACGGCGAGTAAACCACAAAAATATCCCAAATTAAGACTGGTAAAAACCCTAACTTACATCTTCACTGAGCGGACGGAGAGTCGAGTCCCTATCGACTTGGAGAAGAGGACGGCGGGAGGAGTGCATTCACAAGTCGGGGTTCGTGATTTGGGGGGAGCAGCTAGTGTTCTTGCTTCTCTCTTTTTGATGCTGTTATTCTTGGGGATAACAGGATCTGTTATTCTCTGATTCGATCGTCAAATTTCCACGCAGATGAACGTACAACACAGATCGATGGACTGTACGGGATCCGATGTATTATATATTTTACCCGTTAGATCAAAAATAGACAATCAGATCTAAGAAAAAATAGAGTCATGTTATTCCCCATAATAACAACAAATATGAATTCGGGATCGAATAGGTGAGAGATACGATCAAATATGATGTCGAAATAAAAAATTAACTTAAAAGGACATTTTGATTATTATAAAAGTTTTGTTTTTTATTTACAATTAAATTGGGGTAATATTTAACTTTGTAGTAGGATTGAGGCAATTTCTAATTTTTGGAGCGGCAAATAAAAAAATTTCCATAAAGAGAAGAATTTTGTTGAGAATCTACTTTCTTCGTATGCGTCAAGATAATAAATCAAATTTACTTTTCAGTTTTTGTTACATCCAAGTATCCAACAATGTTGTTGTTCCAAAATCCAAATATTCCAAATTCATTACTTTATTTTCTTTTTCATATTTCACAAGTCAAAGTATTATTTCAACTATTTAGAAAGGCTCGTATGGACATTCAAAATAAAAAAAATCAAATTAAATATTCTTTTTCCAAAATAATGATATTTGAACCACCGTTGATTTTAGTGTGGCAAAATTTAGGGATGTCAGTGGGTATGGTAAGGATCGGGTAGAAGTATTTTTGTACATATACCCGTTTAAAATTAGTCTTACATTTAGCTTTCCTTACCCGCTAAAATTTGCTTTACTCATATTTTATCTTTACCTGTTAAAATTACCAGGTAATAAACGAGTAACATACAAGAAAGATAGTATTTATATAATTATATTTTTTCAATTTTCATAAATAAACCATCAAGCTCATTTATTTAAAATAAATGCACCTCTGCATAAATATAAAAACAAATATGCAAATATACAATTGATTCAATTCAAAAAAAATATTATCAAAACAATCGAATTAAAATTGAAATATATAATCTCTCGTATGTTTTTTAAACTAATATTTTTTCACCCGTACACTTATTTGTTTGATAAACGAAAAATGATACGAAATAATCTTTATCCGTACACTTATTTATTTGATTAACAAAAAATAAATCTTATCAATGAATTTTAAGTACAAAGAATGGAGGGCAATGTCCCTCATTTTTTTAAACTCGTGCAAATTTATAATATTTTTAGCGTTAAATTTATATTTTTGTTAATAAAATTCATATTTTAACTCAATAAAAACATACAATTATTTTATTGTTGATCATCATAATTAAAATCTAACAAATTTAAATGTAACTAGACATACGTGCTTACGCTTCGCGCGAAAACTAAAAAAAAAACAATGACAAAAAAATGAAAAAAAAGTCGCTGGAACATTCATAACACTGTAACTAAACATGTTCAACCTTTATATATGCGAGATTACTGTATTGATATCAACATTAATATACGGTGTTTGATCTCCGTTCAAAATTTATCTGATTCCACTTTTATTCATATATATTCATACTGAATTCATATCAGCTGTTATTCTAGGGAAAAACAAGACCCTGTTTTCTGCAAATCCGACCGTCTATTTTTGATTTAACGGTTAAAATATATAATACATCGGGTTCCGTGCAGTCCATCTGAGCCGTCCGTTCATCAGCGTCGAAATCTGACGGTCGGATCAAAGAATAACAGAGTCCTGTTATCGTCGAGAATAACAGCAGATACGGACGCATTCATACTCGTCTTACGAATAAGATGCGAATCAAATAAATTAATAAAATAAAGGAATAAATAAAAAATATCGTTGATGGTACCAGGTCCCAGCGAACTTGAAAAGCTCTCCAACCATTGGCTCAAACCAGCCAATATAAATCTGTGTGCTTCCTACAAAAGAAAAATAGAAAGAAATCTCGATGCATTCGTACCACCGCATCGTTAAATGCACGTCTAATCATCGCTACGATAAACCTTAAAACAATTAAATATGACCCCCACGTAACTCGATGTGGTACGCACTTCCCTTAAGTTTTTAATAATAAACAAAAAAAAAAAAACTGAAATGAAAAAAAATCAGGATGGTAAAGTTCTAATATTCAATTGGAATATGAGCCCTAACGTAAATAACTAATTCAAATAATTTAATTTGATTTATTACACCTTTGTATTTATCCATTGTATCATACACCTTGCCTCCTTATAAATATAGACAAAATATAGAAACATTTCATACTATTTCTCTTTCATATATTTTCATTCGCTGATCAATTCAAGATCTAGACTTTCTCTAATTTTCATTTCATCCATCACATACAATTATATTATAATACAAACAAATTATTGTTGGATATTGAAGATATTTCATCAGTCACTTTTAAGGATGCGCATCAAGGAGTGACAAATTCGAATTATCTTGGGTGTGATTCTAGTCTTGCACGGTTAGGACAAAATACACTTTAGGACTGAATTCTCACGATCAGGTAATTCCATTTCAGTTTTGTATTTAATTTATTTTATTGCTTTTCGAATTTTATGGTATTTGTTCCAACGGGAAGTCCGAGATCTAAGATCACAGACTTGATTTGAATTCTTAGATCTCGAATCTTGTCCGAATTCTAAGATCACAGACCAAGTTTGTGATCTTAGATCATAGACACATTGTTTTTTTTTTCTTTTAAAGCTCGTTAGATGATAGAGATCTTAGCAGAGTGAGGAAATAATTTGATAGAGAGCGTGAGTTTTCAGCAAGGCAAGTGAGTGAGGAAATTATTTTACAGAAAAATTGTTTCATAGACAGAGTGAGTTTTGAGAAGAAAAGTTTTTTAATCGTCATCATAGAATAAGGTACTTAATTCTATTATTTTTTAAATTTTGTAGTATTTTTCATAACATCTTAAATAATTTGGCAACATTTAATAGTTATAGTTTGAATCATGATTAGTTGTAATTTTAAATTTTATTATACATTGTTGTAATTTGGAGGACTTATTTTTCCTTATTTCTTTATTAATATTGAGTTTAATATAAATTTCATTTAAATTTTTTTACGCATTATTGTAACTTTTATTAAAATGACAATAAATTTTATTTTTCCATGTCCAGCTAAACTCGAGAAAAATAATTCCAACTTTTATGTATTTTGGTGGTGAATACAAAACGGATTGTATGATATCGAGTACAGTTGTTGTTCTAAATTTACTTTTTTCAAGAAATGAAGGTACTCATAACAGAGATATAGAAAATGTGTAACAAAGATGAACACAAATGTCGATCGAAGAGACACCATGCAATAAAACTGATTTCTCGGTACCAGCAAATGTGGTACAAAGAAGAAGAGGAAAGGAGGATTCCTCTACGCAAAAAAAAAAGGAATGCGTCTGTGATCTGACAATACAAATCGGATTCGTGACTTTAGAATTCAGACATAGTCGGTGATTTAAGAATCCAGACAGAATCTACGATCCAAAAGTATCTATATTGGTAATTGTTTTACAATTGCTTATTCTGATGTGGCAATTGTTATTTCAATTGCTGAAGATGAATTGCTAATTAAGAAAATTTGTTTATTAAAAAATTGTTGCTTAAGTGACACACTAGCAAAATGATTGGACAATATTCATTTTTCTCTTTAATTTACAATTATAAGCAGATTGTTGGGATGTAGTGTTTAACAATTTATAAATCTTCTTAATTGCTAAAAGTGACAACCTGACTGTTTAGCAATTAAAATGGATTGTTCCAATATAGCTCTAAGAATTCAGGCCTTCTTGTTCTGTTTTCTTTTCCATTTCAATGTTTTTTATTATTATAAAATTCGGCTCTCTTCATTTCTCATCCCCATTAGTGAGTGCTCCACTGCTGCATGGCTTCCCCTCCGTCTATTTCTCTTTTGCCCCAGGAATCCACTCATTAGCTAGAAATCGTCGTTATCATCTCCAATAATTATTTCTGTGAGTCATTGTTGGTTTGATCTCTGACATCTTTGTTTTTCCTTTTCCTTTTCCCTTTTTGTTTTTTTTTAAATAAAACTGCCTTTTTTAGCATTACTTTTTTAGTTTTGAGAATATTGCATATTAGTTACACTTCACGAATCTTTGGTAATAGAAAACAAAAAGTTGCTTTCGTACTGAAATTTGGAAAACGGCTTACAATACTATCTTCTTCTTCCCAGGATAACACATGAGCAGCTAGCCCTGCTGAAGAAATCAACTTTCTTCCATTGAGAAAAGAAAACCCAGTTAATTAGTTGCAATGGGTCATATTTGGCAATGTATTCATTTCCTGTGTTACTGCTGCTTGATGCTGAGCTCAATTGGAGTACAAGGCAGTGGATATCCCAATGGATATCTCAAGTACAAAGACCCAAAACAACCTGTAAATGTTAGAGTTAATGATCTACTAAGCCGCATGACCCTTGCTGAGAGGATAGGACAGATGTCCCAAATCGAGAGATCTGTCGCAACACCCAATGTCATAAAAAAATACTACATTGGTATGTGCAATATTCACCAAATTAGTCGTTTTGATCAACAATGTCTGAATTAATGAACAATTAGTTGTTATTATGTGATTCAGGGAGTGTGCTGAGTGGGGGAGGAAGTGAACCAGCACCTCAGGCAACTGTACAAGAATGGATGAGCATGGTGACAGAAATGCAAAAGGCGGCGCTCTCGACCCATCTTGGTATCCCCATGATTTATGGCATTGATGTTGTTCATGGTCATAACAATGTTTATAATGCAACCATCTTCCCTCACAACATTGGCCTTGGTGCTACCAGGTAAATCAGTATTTTTATTTTCTGATTTCTTTTGCTAATCTAAATTAAAAGTTATATGACTTATGAGAAGTAAGAAGTTACTTTTGAGGTCAAAATGGAAGATAATGTTACTAATTTCTTATTCATAATGGTGGATAGTGATTGGCAGACCTCTTATCCAAAAGCAATATACAACTCCATTTCTTTTTTTTCGGAAATTTATACCTTTCCATTTATTCCTTTTCTTTTGTGGGGAATTCATATATCTCCATCTTTGGCAACAAACAGTAGTAACAGGTTCAAGGCACAAAATCACAATCATGGGTTTCCCATATGTTAACTCACTTTAAAACGTGACAATTGTGTGAACAAATACATGACAATTTTTATGATGCTTCACTGCTTCAGCAACCAAAATTGGTACCAAAACAAGAAGACAATTTTTAAAGAACAGTTTAAGAATAATTGCAGTATAATTAATGCATCCTCACTAGTCACTGAGTCATTAAGATAGAGTTGTGTCCTCTACTCTCCTGATATTACAAACAATTAGATACCTAACTAGCAAAAATCGAAACAAATCAGCTTCTGATATCAATTTTGATCATTATCAAACCAATCTGAACCAGGATTGGCCTACCACCCATTTATATGGTGCATTTTGGGCAGTTTCTAGATTAGATGTAAATCAGATCTGGATCATGTGTCAATCTTGATAATTGAATAAAGACAGAAAAATAGGAAAATATAGCACATTGTAACGGTTTTCTAGATTAGTGATCTGCACATTGTAACTTAGTTATGTGACTGACAAAGACATGCATATATGCAGAGACCCAGAACTAGCTAAAAAAATTGGTTCTGCAGTTGCCCTTGAAGTTAGATCTACAGGCATCCCTTACATCTTTGCTCTATGTGTTGCGGTATGGAAACTCGTTTGAGTTGCTTTTCTTGCACTTTGGCTTTAGCATCCAGAAAATTCAAGCACTTAGAATGATTTTTTGGCTTTGATATTTAGGTTTGTAGGGATCCCAGATGGGGGAGGTGCTATGAGAGCTTTAGTGAGGATCCAAAGGTAGTCCAAATGATGACAAAAATTATTCCTGGGTTTCAAGGTGAAGCCCCACCCAGTTCTAAAGGAAAACCATTTGTTGCTGGAACGTAAGTTCTGAGTTACTCCAATTAACAAACAGTAATGCTTTTATTTTTCTTAATAAACTCCACAGCAGGGATTTTTACCATGTAATGTAATAGAAAAAAGAAAAAAATAGCAGCAATAGTATTGAAATTGAAAAAATATACAAGTCAAATAATTAATTCATTAATCTAAGGCAATTGTCAAAATTGCAAACCAAACTGTTAATCAATTGCCATAATCATTTTTGTCACTACATATGCGACATACATATATTTTATAGCTATACATAATAAAAAGATTATTCCATACTTGATAAATAAACAGGAGAAATGTAGCAGCATGTGCAAAGCACTACATGGGAGACGGTGGTACGTACATGGGAATCAATGAGAACAACACTATTATAGATTTCAATGGATTGCTCCACATCCACATGCCCCCATACTATAATGCCGTCATTGAGAGTATATCCACCATCATGGTCTCTTATTCAAGCTGGAATGGAGTCAAAATGCATGCAAATCATTTCTTAGTTACTGATTTCCTCAAGAACAAGCTCAAGTTCAAGGTTTGTTGGTTTTCTTTATCTGAGAGTATTAATCCGTTAATTGATCAGTCAGCTTACTGTCTAAACAAATCGTTGAAGGATGTATGAAGTTTTCTATTTTGGCTTTTCTTTTAATTTACCTTCATGCTTTCTGTAATAGGGTTTTGTCATATCAGATTGGCAAGGGCTTGACAGAATCACCAGTCCTGCAGGTTCAGATTACCACTTGTCCATAAAGCTTGGAGTTCTTGCTGGCATTGACATGGTTAGTATCTAAAAGCCTTTTACTGGTACACATCTTCAGGTTTTTTTTTTCTTTTCGGTTCCTTTGTATGGGGTCCTTTTTTGGAAAAGATGTGTGGGGGATGAATACCCGCATACTTCTACTTAAAATAAGACCACAAAAATATTTATACAGAGTCAGAGGTCTAAACAGTTAAAAAAGACAACAAAAAAACTGGTACTTGTAAGAATTCCAAATACAAGCTGGCAACTGTTCCCCTCTTGCTAGTTTTGAACAAATTAAATATAAATAACTCTTCATAATTGGTAGGAAGTATTATCTGTCATTACCTTTCCTTTTTTTAAATAATAAAGGAACATTGAGAATTCTTTTTCAATACCACTTATTTTCACACATTCACCCAGAAAAGGAAAATTATATCACACTAATAGGCAGTGACCTTACTACATATTCTTCTGATAATTTATTTGTGTACCCTATATAGATAATGATTCCGTTCAACTACATGGACTTCATTGGAAATTTGACTAGTCTAGTCCATGATAACACCATTCCAATGAGCCGAATTGACGATGCAGTGAGCAGAATACTTCGGGTCAAGTTCACCATGGACCTCTTTGAGAACCCCTTCCCAGATCCTACCTTAGCTGGCGAGCTTGGTAAGCAGGTCTCTCTTACCATATACTCTTTACAGTATCAATTCATAAAATAACCTCTAGTCTAGTATGCTGAATATACATTCGTATAGCAACTAACAGAATAATAAACTGGGAATTTCTGGCAGGAGCATCGTGATTTGGCTAGGGAGGCTGTAAGGAAATCACTAGTGTTGCTAAAGAACAGTAAATATAGCGAGAAACCACTATTGCCCCTCCCTAAGAAGTGTGGCAAGATTCTCGTTGCCGGGAGCCATGCTGATAATTTGGGTTATCAGTGTGGTGGATGGACTATCACATGGCAGGGGCTTGGCGGGAACAACCTAACGTCTGGTGATTTTCTGAAGCACATTTCTTTTACCCCCATTTGTCATATTGTGCACTTGTAATTTGTATTGTGCACTTGCAATTGTCACATTTCTTTTGAGCTAACTTGTATTGTGCACTTGCAATTGTTTACAGGAACAACCATCCTCGAGGGAATAAAATCTACGGTAGATGGAAGTGCACAGGTGGTTTACTCAGAGGAGCCTAGCTCTGACTTCGTCAAGAAAGGTGGTTTCTCCTATGCCATTGTGGTTGTTGGAGAAACACCTTATGCTGAGACGCAAGGTGACAATCTCAACCTCACCATTCCCGCTCCTGGTCCTAGCGTGATTGAGACAGTTTGTAGCAATGTCAAGTGCGTTGTGGTGCTCATCTCTGGCCATCCGCTTGTTATTGAACCATACATCAACAAAATTGATGCATTTGTAGCTGCATGGCTACCTGGTACAGAAGGAAAGGGAGTGACTGATGTGCTATTCGGCGATTATGGTTTCACCGGCAAGCTTTCGAGAACATGGTTCAAGTCCGTCTCTCAGCTGCCGATGAATGTTGGTGACCCACACTACGACCCCCTCTTCCCCTTTGGCTTTGGACTTGAGACCCAACCATCCCATTAGTAGAGAACAAGTTTTCCTTTTTCTGGTTTTGGAGAGTTATCATTCTCTGTTGCAGCTCTTATTCGCCATGTGAGGCAATTGGATTATTGTGTTGATTGGATTGCTACATATCAATGTATCGGCCATGAATAAATCAATTGATGCCAGTTCTAACTGGTACTTCATTATTTTCACCGATTTGTGTTTGCAGGGGAAAAATGAAGTCTTTTCAATTTGACTAGGGTGCAAAATATCACCAAAAATAAAAAAAAAATAAAAACAAAAATAAAGTAGAGCACAGGTACTTTCTTTTATTTTGTATCATTATTTTTCTAATTCAACCAGCTCTGACAACCTGGCGACTGTAATATGAAATAGTAATCTTTGCAAATACTTGATAGCCTGTTTCAGTCATGACTCATCTTCATTACTATGATCCATATAATGCATTTAGTGCAACGGTAGGGACATACTCATCTAGAAGAAAAATGAAATGTAAAAAGTAAAAGGATAAAAAAAACTGAAGTGAATTGAGATGAAAAACACAAATTAAAAGCATCTGCTAAATATAAATGTTGGTGCTTTATTTTCATGCAAAAGAAAAAAAAAACCCACACGTTGTTTTGTCGACAACACCTTAACTGGTTTCCGGCTTGGGAGGCTTCACAATCAGGACAGGACAACTAGCATGATGCACACAGTAATCACTTACGCTGCCCAATATTGCCCAATTTTTTCAATTCAAAGAAAATTTAAAAAAACTTTAGATCATCACAAGCTAATATGCACTTTGCCAAAAAATTTCTTTCTTAAGGTCCTTTGCAATTTTTCTATAAACTTAATTGCCCCAATTCAGAAAGTATTCCTTGTTAGAACTTTTGAATTTTACAATGACAAATTTACAAACAAAGTTAAATTTTAGAGTTACCTCTTGAATGCTCCGAGACGACGACTCCCCATGACAAGGACATCGGCATTGATCTGCTCAGTAGCCTGACAGATCATCTCCTTTGCATCTCCTTCCACCAATGTTGTTTCTGCCCTCACCTAGTTTTCACATAAGCAGGCCAATGGGCACAGAAGTTCCTTATGAGCATATCACATATTACATATAGAACACAACTTTTTTACAAACAAACTAACCAATCAATCTCTAAATAATGATAAAGATTTCATTTTTGTCCTTAAGCATAGAAATATGAGGAGGTATCCGATTACAACAACTTTGAATGACATCAATACACCAACCATTTTCTATATTTTCAAAGTCCAAATTGTTGATCCAAACCATTCATCGTGATCTTCACGATAAAATATGTTTTCAGATCAAATTTTACATGTTTTTGAATTTTTTTATTATTTATTAAGATGGGTACAAAAACTAGTCGAACTTGAACCGTTGAATTTTGTACCCATCTTAATAAATAATAAAAAATTAAAAAATGTAAAATTTGATCTGGAAGCATATTTTATCGTGGAGATCATGATGAATGGTTTGGATCAACTATTTGGACTTCGAAAATGTATAAAATGGTTGGTGTAACATTGGTGTCATTCAAAGTTGTTGTAATCGGATCCCTCCTCTAGAATTATTTGCTTTAATAATAATTTTTTGTATCTGTCTGTTTATTCTGGTCTAATTCACCACTAGGAAATACAACTGAAATATTAGTTGGATTAGTCCCCTCAGGTTTTGCCATATACATATCAAAGAAGGTTAACTGATGTCAAGTATAGTACTGAATTAGTAGATTAAATGAAGATAAAGTTAGATTTACCCCCTTCTCAGCACAGATATGAAGTGCCTTACTGAGGACTTCCCTATTGCTCTCTTCCTGTGCTTTCTTTACAGACTCTACCAGAGATGGTGTAGCACAAACAGCTACAATTGATGTTCATTTATTAAAATTCAATACCGAATTAATTGTACTACTACCTGAATAATCAGCACAAAATTGACTGAAAACAAAATAAATCAAATAGATGTAAATGAAGAACCAGAACCTGGACCGACAGAATGTATATAATTGTGCACAGGTGGGTATGCATGCAGAAGTACCAATGTTGTCCTGGCCTTCACCTCATGAGGATCTTGTAGCGGCATTGGCACCCGAAAGAGATGGTCGATTGCCCAAGACAAGGCATAAAGACTTTCTTGGCTCTCATCAATGGCCACCACCACTACCTTCCTATTGATCCCTTCCATCTTCTTTCTGGTTCTCAGTTGGTACCACTCTTTCTAGTGACACTACTGAGTGCTGAATTTATACACTTGTCACATGTATGTGCATCAGCAAAGGCAACAGACCACGACATAACCCTTATCTGATTACACAAGTGTGTAATTACTACATTGTGGTTTCCGAACAAAACTAGACTGGTATTTTTTTTTCTCTTTTTGCTTTCTATACGTCTTTACCAGGTAGTATTTTTGTTTCTATGTGCTAGTGATAAATGACGAAGAACCAATTCAAGGAGAAGTATGATTTTAAACATGCAATATGTGCAAGTGCGCAATACGTGGCGAAACGATCGACAAGTGTAAATTCTAGATCTAGACCATACTAATAATAGCAAACTCAATTCAAGACCTGACCCATAACGCAATTGTAAGGCTCTATACACGCATATAATAGCGTCATCTAACATGAAAATAAAGTTAAGAGGCTCAAATTTTATTTTTATTTTTAAATTGTGTATGATTATTTTGGAAGATTTATTTTAAGAATGAATTGAAAAGTTTATTTTCATACAAGTTGCTTAGTATTATGTATTAAGACTTTTCAATTCCAAGATTGATCCTTTGGATTATGAAAATCTTATTAGCTAATATCAAACATTTATTTTTTAAATTTCAGAAATAATCATATAGGTTAATAATTCAATTTTGAGAGACAGAGAAACTCAAACGAGGAACTTTTCTTTAAGGAAGCACAAAAATATAAATGTTCATGAAAGAATAATGAGACTTTCAAATGAATATTTATTGAATGAGTTAATAAGATGGGGAGGCATGGTCCCTTATCTCTATTATACATTTAACATTCACTATATCTATATATCTGAATGCATTGTTCAATCTATTTCTATGGTGCATGAATACGAACACAATCGTAGGATATGACACCACACGACACGGTATTTTCTAAAATGTACGGGCACATCACGGTTCTAGACCCAACATAGGGGAAAAACTTGAGTACACCAAAAATAGATACACTAGGTACTATGAGTCACTCCGGACCGTTAGATACATCAGGATCGAACGTTCCGGAGTTACTCGAAGTACATGTACTCAAGTTTTTCCCTTAAATAAAAATGTAAAAAAAAATTCTTTGAGAATAGACAAAAGAAAAGGAAAAACTAGATCAGTGGGTTTTACTTTTGACTTGCTATTGTAAGTTTAAATAAATATTTTTGAAGGATACTATCATGGAATTTTTTTAATACTATTAAGTATAACATACTCTTTATCAATATTATATACAAAGTTTGCTAAGTGTCGGCGTATCTAATTTTTCTGACACTCCGATACTTCATTTTGCTATTCAACTTGCACTGTACATGTGTTCAGGTTATCGGACACACGACACGTCATTAATTTCAGTATAAAACATGAATTACATTAAATTCACGGTATTAATGTTCACACATTTGTCATTTCATATAAATATCATGTTTTCAAAAAAATTTAAGAATATTATATCTCTAATTTCAGTGAAACAATGTTATTTAACAAAAAGATTGAAGTTAGTATAATTGTACAATTTATTTTTTTAATACAAAATATCTTTCCATAAAAAAGCCAAAAAGCGAAGGTACGCTGCGATGCAATTTCTAATTGTTATAATTTTGTTTAGGTTACGGTACAACAAAGCGCCCGTAGGCTGTAGCTCAGTGCATAGAGCGTCTGTTTCCTAAGCAGAAGGTCGTAGGTTCAACCGAATCATTCAAGTTCATTATTCAAAGACGGTTTGGCACTGAGCAGAAATATAGTTTTGGATTTCTCATTTATCTTCTCTCTTTTTTGGCACGGTAAAAGGAGCTTCTCTGTGCATTACTAATTCTAGCAAAATTAATAAATATACACCCTGAAAACAATTAATTGAGCTAACAACAGCCTAAAAATTGAGGTGAATGCTAAATTAAGTGTAGGAAAGAGTTGTCGCGTCGGCCCCGGCCCGTGTCGTCGTTGCCGTTCCAACTCAGCAACAACAACAATACCTCTTCCATCCCCAGTGTTACTACCCCGGCCTCTCCAATTGGTTATCTTTCTTCCATCGATTCTAGGCTGCCTCCCTTGCCCTCAATTCGCAATATTTTTCTAGATGTTATGCATTCCGGTTTAGAACATCATATCCGGCATATGACATAACTGCAAGCATATATAAATAAGAAAAAACAAGAATAGGAAGGAGGTTGGCAATAAAGCGGCGGGAATCGGATGGATTCAGAGGTGGAAGGGCACCCCGCTGGCACGTGTGCTTGTTCGTGCACATGCTGCTCATGCCTTTGTTGCGGCCCAAGCCAGGGTCCCATGCCCATAGACGGAAGCCCCCGCCCCTTGAAGCGCAATTATTCAGAGATGCAAGCGGTATCTGAGGGTATCGCGCGGGTTGAACTTGAAAATGAGGCTGCAGCACTGCGCGAGGCATTGGCACGGCACCAACAAACCATCTTGGATTTGTGCACCGAGCTGGAGGCCGAGCGCAATTCATCCGCAACGGCCACAACCGAGACACTGTCCATGATCTTACGGCTACAGAGAGAGAAGGCTGATGTGCAGATAGAGGCGACCCAGTTTAAACGCTACTCTGAGGAGAAGATGGCACATGACCAGCAAGAGATTAGTGAATTAGAGGAGATGCTGTACAAAAAAGACCAAGCATTGCAATCTCTCTCTTGTGAGATTCAGGCTTACAAGCACCGGCTCCTGAGTTATGGTATTCTCGACCTCAACCCGAATGCCTCAGAGCCAAACACACCACACGACCAATTTGATACGCCCCCGCCTATGACTCCTCCAGCCCATTTCGATTACCCTCCTCTCAGATGCAAGATTACCGCACCGCCTTGCGCAGATGACGAGCAGTTTGAAGCAGACAAGTACCCATTTGGAGATGCTGAGGAAGGCGAGGCACAGACACCAAAGGAGCACCTTCAGAAAATAGAGCGACGCATCTGTCAACTCGAGAAATTACCGAGCAATGTCATGGAGAAGGGGGTGGTTGTAAGGCAATCCTTATTGTCGCCTAGATATCCACATCGCCCGAGACGCAGGTTCTCCTCTTCTTTCAATAGCTTTAATTCAGGTTCTACATCCTTTGTGAACCGGGATGAGTTTCCCGTTGCTGTGGATCGGCCGTCCAACACATTTGATGGAGATGGTGAAGCCAGCGATAGAATTTACACAGTCAGAGTTTGCGGGGGTGACGATTCATATGCAAGCACGCCGAGAGAGCTAGGAGTGGGTCCCACACCGACAATGACAAAGCCTGAAGGGGTAATAGGGCTAGGCCTAGGAACCGCCGGGCCAGGATTGGGGATGGAGCAGGAGGAGATACGGAAGCTGCAGACACGGTTGCAGGCATTGGAGGCTGACAGGGAGTCGATGAGGCAAACGCTCATCAACATGGGCACCGACAAAGCTCAGATGGTACTGCTTAGAGAGATTGCGCAGCAGATTTGCAAAGACAATGTAGCACCCGAGAAAAGGATCATCAACTGCACGCAGCCTTTCCTTCAGCCTGCTCTTCCCAAAGCAAAGCCTTTCACCATCATGTCAGTTGTCAAGGTAAAATAAATAATTTATGCAACTGATTCTGTTCTTTTTATTTGTGTCATTTTACCTCCAAGTCACGATTTTCTAGCCAAATATTGTCAGTCATTAGGTGTTTGATCAAAAATATGTTGTAGTCATGAGGAGATATACATCCCTTCGACGATAAACAGTACAATTCAAGCAAGATATCAGTACTCCAGGAAAAAAAATAGTAATGTAAAACCTCTCAAGTAAATTGAGATTTTTCCTTTCAAATAACTTTAAGAATTCTTGAATTTGTGATAAAGCAATTTTGGTGATTATACCATAACATTCACAGTTCACACACACATTCACAACAAAGTTGAATAATCCAGAAGATAAGAAGCCTGATTAATTTGTAACGAAACCAAACAGGAACCGAAGACTTGGTTTATACTAACAAATTGTCATATGGATTTATGAAGTTTAGGACCCATTAGTATAGAAACCCCGATTATATTTCCTTCTAACTTTTTAATTGTATTTCTGATAACAATATGTATATATTTGGTTTATTTCAGTGGATCACATCAGTTCTCTTCTGGAGAAGGAAAGCATCTCGTATAAAGTAAGTGAATGGTTCATATTTTCCTCATTTTTATTATAAATAGTTGAAACATTAATAGTGTGGTTTTAACAATTTAGTTAAATTGGAATGTTGATGACAGATATCCACTTGGGCTATCAAGTAGCAACTCTGGTTTATTGCTGTTGCTAGACAAGTCACCTCGTGTCAGACAACGTAAATTATTAACAAAGCAACAGTCGTCGTGTTAGACTCAGCTCAAACCCTAACTGATGTCGTATTGAAGAACTCATTTATTCTGTTAATTGATTAATTTGTCGTTTCATTTGTATATGGTGCTAATGCATGCTGCATGCATGCAGTTTCATTAATTTGTACCTTGTGTTCTATATATGCAAGTAGTTAGTGTTTCGTTTTCTAATTGTAACATCGATCTCATTTTCACCTTAATTTGCCATATAGCGTACGGTGGAAAGAACATGTACAACATATACATACTATTCATGCGAACTAAGCTATGAACAACGCAGCCACATAAATGGGTGATAGAGACTTGCAACTTTGCAAGGCAAATACAAGCAGGAAAATTGGAGGGCTTTTTATAATAAAAACAAAACAAAGGAAACAAAGGGTGTTTTGCAGTTTTGGTAAAATTAAGTAAACATGTTCCCTGAAGCATACGACGTTTGGAAGCTGTTTTGATTGGCCTGTGAATATTGTCATGGCTTACTTATTAATTATTGACAAAAGGAAGAGAAAGAACATTAAAGGCTATGGACTATTGTGTATGTATGCACTGGTGACATTCAATTAGCCCCTCATTTCCTTTTGAGTTTCTCAATCTTTTTTGTCTAAGAGATGGAAAAAGAGCTCTCACTGCAACAGAAATGAATTTTATTCTCGATTTTTTGGTCTTTATTGTCGGTTTTTCTACTGACGTAGTACGAGGGAACACTGAATGTTTTAACAATCGGAAATGAAAATTCCACATTTATAGTCGGTTATTAACAAAAATTCGTTGATAAAATCTCTTGTTCTCACCGATTTTTAGCCTAAAACTGACGATAAAAGGAACAATTGTCATCGGTTTCTTCTGAACAACCGGGGATAAAAGTTCTTGTTTTATTACCTGATGTTCTCTAACATCCGGTTTTAAAAGTTATTTTTTTATAGGATCCCTTGATTTTCTGTGGCTAGTCCATTGTTGCCAACCATCATTTGTTGTACCAAATTCCAGCAAAACAATTTAAATTGATACACTTTTATAATTATCAATCAAACTCATTAGAACTTGCAAAATCATATAATTATATCTAACACAATTACAAAAACATTTATATATACAAAATCATTTACAAAATAAAATTGATTCATGTCAAAATTAATACATCCACCATAATTCACAAAAAATAAAGACAATTCAGCAAATCTTATCACGATCAATACCTGCATTTGGAAAAAAACTGGAGTTATCCAAAAAATATATATACTTAGAAGCTTTATCGATGAATGCGATTGAGTTATCAAGCAAAACTAAAATTACACACCTTTCAAATTTGTTTTCTATATAAGTAGCAATTACTTCTTTCACTAATTTATTGTCTTCATATCTATACTGTCTAATATCCTACACCCGAATATATAAGTTAGGTACATATGAAAGATAAGAATTGTTAAAAAGAGAGAAAATTGAAGGTAAACAGATGAACTCAAGGAAGAAAGGTAGAAAAATAAATACTTTGATTAATGCAACAAGAGTTATCAGATATGTTTCATACTGTTAGCAACTTATTATCATAAGCAACGACATCGATTATACGTTGCAGGGCCAGCATTACGTACTACCCGCATTTTCAACTGCCAGATTGCTTAGGACCCTT